>OZ029916.1:41932895-42067895 GCA_964023275.1 Norana najaformis | reverse complement strand
TTTCATTCCGTCTTTCTTTCTGTCTCTCTGTCTGTCTTCCTTTCTTTGTTTCAGTGTTTCCTTATTTCTGCCTGCCCTCTGTCATTCTGTATGTCTCTATTTATTCCTCTGTCACTTACTGAATGTGTGGTGATGTCCTCTAGTATTTGGCATTTCTTTGTTTTCTCTACCTGGGCGTTTCTGTGTGTGTGTTTTTGTCTTTCTCTGCCTACGCTTGTAAAACAGTTTCTTTGTTTGTCTTAATCTCTCTTCTGTCTTCTTCTGTTTCTTCCTCTTTCTCATGACTCGCTGTTTTTCGAGCTCTTTGTTTCGTTTTGTCTCTTTTTTCTCACTTCGTCTTGCCGCGTCTCTTTTGTCTCTCTATATGTCTCGCTCTTTCTTTGTCTCTGTCTCTCTCTCTGTATCTCTTTGTCTCATTGTCATTCGTCCTTCTCTTTTTTATCTCACCTTGTCTCTCCAAGTCTCTGTTATCTATCTGTTTCTCTGTTTCTCTGTCTCTCCCTGTGTATCTTTGTCTCACTCTGTCACTCCTTTTTTCTCTGTCGCACTTTGTCTCTCCTAGTCTCTTTTATTTGTCCCTATGTCTCGCTGTTTCTCTGTCTCTCTGTATCTTTGTCATGCCTTGTACCTTAGTCTCAATCTGTCTCTCCTTGTTTCCTTTGTCTCACTTTGTCCCTCCTAGTTCCTATTATCTGTCTCTTTTGTTCCTTTTCCTTGTTTCTGTCTAGCTGTCTGCCTGCTGTGTTCGTGTGAATCGTAAGCATTTGTGCCCCTGGCCGTTGGGGGTGGTTGGGGGCCCTTTGGGGACGGGGTGGGCGTAGAAGTGAATTTATCGCTGGCAGAAGAACAAACTGGGCATCGAAGCAAATCAAATGGACAGATATCCCAGTCGTCATAAAGGGCCTCATTGATGACGAAATGTAACCCACAAGTGAATATCGCACCATTCTGTCTGTCAGTCTGTCTGTCTGTCTGTCTGTCTGTCTGTCTGTCTGTCTGTCTGTCTGTCTGTCTGTCTGTCTGTCTATCTATCTATCTATCTATCTATCTATCTATCTATCTATCTATCTATCTATCTATCTATCTATCTATCTATCTATCTATCTATCTATCTATCTATCTATCTATCTATCTATCTATCTATCTATCTATATGTCTATCTATCTATCTATCTATCTATCTATCTATCTATCTGTCTATCTATCTGTCTGTCTGTCTGTCTGTCTGTCTGTCTGTCTGTCTGTCTGTCTGTCTGTCTGTCTGTCTCTCTGTCTGTCTATTTATCTATCTATCTATCTGTCTATCCATCCTATCTATCTATCTATCTATCTATCTATCTATCTATCTATCTATCTATCTATCTATCTATCTATCTATCTATCTATCTATCTATCTATCTATCTATCTATCTATCTATCTATCTATCTATCTATCTATCTATCTATCTATCTATCTATCTATCTATCTATCTATCTACCTATCTGTCTGTCTGTCTGTCTGTCTGTCTGCCTGTCTGTCTGTCTGTCTGTCTATTTATCTATCTATCTATCTATCTATCTATCTATCTATCTATCTGTCGCTCTATCTATCTATCCAGCTATCTTTCTTTCTTTCTTTCTTCCTGCTGGTCTCTATTTTGTCTGCCTGCCTACATATCTGTCTATTTGTGTATATCTCTCTCTTTCTCTGTGATTGTTGTCCTTTCCTCACTGTCTCAAATAAAGTATGTGTCTATCTGTCTGTCTTTATATCTGTATGTGTTTGTGTTTTGTGACTGTCTGTCTTTATGTCTATGTGCCTTTGAGTTTATTTGTCTGTCTGCTATTCACGCCTGTCTATTCAGGGCTGACTTGAAGCCATGTCGAAAGCTGCGTGTCACACGTACCTTCCCTAACTACCCGAAGACCGTAAGAGGCGCCATAAGGTCCTGCAGACACAAAAATAACTAGGCAACAAAGAAGGCCATTCGGACTGTACTAGGCGTTCACCATTCCTTTTAAATGTGTTACCAGTTGTTGACTGCAGTGCGACCACGAATAATAGACAGCGAATATAAAATGCAGAGAGCTTAGGACGCTAACAGTAAAACAGAATTTATGATGTCAACAACACAGACTAGAATTTAGATTGCCGAAATAGAGCAGAGAATTTATTATGTCAACAACAAAACAGAGAATTTAGGATTGGAGCAACAGATAAGATGAGGCAGAGGTTTTATGATACCATCAGAAATGCAGAAAATTTAGTACACTATGTACAGTTAGCTGCATGGAGGCAGGGAAAGAATAGGCGCCGACGTACTACAGAACATTAAAGTCACAATCTGGAAGTAGACCTAGCAGACAGAAAAAAGGACAAAATAGAGAAAGATAAAAAGAAGGAAGAAAGGAAGGATGGATGGAAAAAAGTAGGAAGTAAAAACAGAAAATTTAGGATGCCATCAAAAGAACATAGACTTTAGGATGTCAACAACGTTAGAATGCAAGTAACAGAGCAAAGATTATTTAGAATAGAGAATTTATCATGTCAGCAACAGGGCAGGTAATCTTTAATGCAAGCAACAGATCAGCGAATTTAGGATGAAGGCAGCTGATGAGGGAAAACAAGAAAAGAGTTGTCTGCCCAGACGATGTTTTGATCTTCAGCAAGAAGCCACAAGAACAGTAATTCCCTGTTCGAAAGAGACAATCAGACAAATGTCCTTTGAAAATACCCTGAACAGGACAGAAATTGAAATCCGCTTGAGAAAGCCGCTGTCAACATCCGCTCGAGGAATCCGCTCCCAGCGTAACTCATCGACGACGAATTTCGTCGGACGAATAAAGAAAGGCAATCGCACTCCACCGTGAAACGACCAACACGAGAACAAACATTTATAGGATACGTATCGGTCGCCACCGGGAAAAGACCATAGCAAGAACAAATAACTCTTTAGCATACATCTGCTTAGCGAGAACATCGTTTGCATTCTGAACGGACAGTTGCAAGTTCGACGCCAGACTTTAGCTTCGCTTTCTCTACCACATTGTCGGGCCTGGAATTTACTGCTAATCGGACCGCTGGAAAATTGATTATTGCCAAAATAAGTGCTGGACAGTCCGACTTGAGGTCAAAGCGTTTAAAACTAATGGAAAAGAAGACGTGTGTTGGTCCTTTAAGACTTTCTAGGAGCAGTAACCCCTGGCAGATACGCAAGGATACATTCAGGTAGCCAAGAGAGAAATACAGGCAGACGAGAGGCAGTAAGAGAGTCAGGCCGACCAAACATGCATGCATAGAGAAGGCAGAAAGACAGTCAGTCAGTCAGTCAGTCAGTCAGTCAGTCAGTCAGTCAGTCAGTCAGTCAGTCAGTCAGTCAGTCAGTCAGTCAGTCAGTCAGTCAGTCAGTCAGTCAGTCAGTCAGTCAGTCAGTCAAGTCAGTAAGTCAGTCAGTCAGTCAGTCAGTCAGTCAGTCAGACAGACAGACAGACATTCAATAAGGCAGGAAGCCATATATGCATATAGGAAGAGACCGACATACCGACACTCACACATAGAGATAGGCTGAAACATGCAGATCTACAGTATGTATGTCACATAACATAGGCAGACATACGCACATATGCAGACAAAACAGACAAACACAGGGCGAGATACGCAGAAAGACATACAGACATACAGTAGCACATACAGACACAAGGACCGAAAGGCAGGCAGACGGGGACAGAACAGAAATAACGATATGCGTTGGAGAGGCACTCTTTCTTCATCGGAAAATAAGAACGACGCTCATTTATCGACCGCCGTGCCACGCAATTGACGCCAGTCCGCCGTCCGCCGTCCGTCGGTCCGTCGGTCCGTCGGTCCGTCCGGCTGCCCGGCCGGGCAAGCGTAGCCCGGCGTAGGATGTCGTCCTTTCGTCCTTTCGTCCGTTCGTCCGTCCTTTCGCTCGTCCCAAGGCGCTTTAGGGCGGATTTTGCTGTTTGCCTCCGAGAAATCTCATCATCGAATGAAGGAGAATCGCGGTCGAAATAAATTCGCCAAAGATTCGAAGATTAGAGGATGCGGATGACGCTGGTCGACGAGTTGTGCGTTCTGTATGCTGTTGCGTTGTCAACGCTCGCTGTGCAGGGCCTTGATCTCGGTAAGTGCTCGGAAAATCTGCTAATGGGCTGTTTGGTCCTTAGAAACATTCTATTCGGTCTTCGAAAGACGTTTAATTGCGCCCTTGGAAAACATTCTAGTGGGTCCTTGGAATACATTCTACTCAGAGCTTAGAAACTAAGCTATTGGGTCCTTGAAAAACTACGCTGCTATTCAGTCCTCAGAAAATGCGCTATTCGGTCCTTGGAAAACACACTATTCAATCTTTGGAATAGATACTACTCGGTCCTTCGAAAACACACTATTCAATCCTTAGAATACATGCCATTCGGTCCTTCGAAAACACATAGCAGATCCTTGGAATAGATGCTGTTCGACGCTTTGAAAAAGACGCCGTTTGGCCGACTACATGTTTCTGTCTGCTCTGATGTCGTTCAGGTCGGGGATAAGACCTCGTCACGTATGTACTATTTGTCTTTGTCTCCTGTCTTCTGGTCTCTGAGGCCTCGTGGTTCTGAGGCATCATGCAGTTGGGGAAAACTTACAGACAGAAGGCTGTGATTGAGAAATACATCCCACTGGACGATATTTCTTCCCTTCCTCTATGCTACGGTGGCATTCTGGTCCAGCGTTGGTCTCTCGCCTGTTGGTCCTAAGTAGCTCCAACTCTTGTGCGCCGTGTCATGTTGAAAACTTATTGTCAAGCCATGTAAACCGCCAGAGAAGGTTTTCCAGTTGCTGATGTCGTGTTTGTGCTTCAGCCGAATTATCTTTAAACCACAGGACTACACTACTGAGAGCTAATGTCGCTACTAGAGACATGTAACGAGTTACTACCTGTATGAGCGGTAGTCTACTGGTAAACGTGAAGGACTGTCAACTCAGAGGTAGGATGTTCAAATCGCATCCAGGGCAGAAAGATATTCTGAGATTTCTGTTTCATTTGCGCCTCCTAGCAAACTCGTCAATAAGGTAAGTACACTATTAACCACTGTACAACTGTAATTTGATGATGCCCTCCTTATAAAGTTCAGAAATGCACATTGAAGCCGGGCAGAAGGAAATATTAAGAACCATACGCATACTGAAGGGGTTAATTTTCAGTTTAGAGCGAAAGCTAGTCTCGGTAAGAGAGTTGTGAACATGAGGAAGTAGAGAGTTCCAGATTGCGGACCAACAACTGTGAATGAACGCCGGCCAAAGTCAAGAGGCGCACCAGAAACAGCGTACTTTCCAGAAGATGCTTGAATCAGTGGCTCAGATGCAGGAAGCCAGTGGAGAGAACGAAGAGCAGTTGTGATATGGCCTCGGTAAGAGAGTCCATGGCACAGTTGTGCAGCCAGGTGCATGACTCTAGTTAAAAGAAGCACTGTGCAGTCAGGGTGATCACAGAGTTCAGAGTTGCAGTAGTCGAGTCTTGTCAGAATACGACTGCGTATCGGTGTTTTCAACGACGCTGAATCTAGAGTAGAGCGAAGCTGTCGGATCCTTCCGTGATGAAACAAGCACACTCCTGAGGAAGGCCGCACTGACGGTGCACCGCCGGTGGCAAGGTCAGTCGGCGAAGAAGAGGACTGGTCACTCGCCCTCACAAGCCAAGGCTCAGAAGACGGAGTCGCTAACATTTCATACCCCACGGCTGCTTCTCTGGGTTAGCTCAAGGGAATGCTCTTCTTCTTTTACCTTACTCTCCCTTGACTTGCTTGGCTTATCTTACTTTACCTTACCTTACCTTACCTTACCTTGCCTTACCTTACCTTACCTTACCTTACCTTACCTTACCTTACCTTACCTTACCTTACCTTACCTTACCTTACCTTACCTTACCTTACCTTACCTTACCTTACCTTACCTTACCTTACCTTACCTTACCTTACCTTACCTTACCTTACCTTACCTTACCTTACCTTACCTTACCTTACCTTACCTTACCTTACCTTACCTTACCTTACCTTACCTTACCTTACCTTACCTTACCTTACCTTACCTTACCTTACCTTACCTTACCTTACCTTACCTTACTCTCGTCTGCAAATCGCGCCCTGGTTGTCTAGTTGGCTTGCAATTTTGCTCTTGAGCTTCAGCAGAATAATTCCTCAACTGGATCACGCCTCTGAGGACTAAAACTGACAGAGGAGAGCATTAAACAAGCGATTACCTTACCGTTACCCTACAATCCGAAGCTCCTTAGGAATGTATGTTACTGGACATTTCCTGGTGATTATATTGGTCCCTGAGGTATCATCGCAGACGTCAGCCGCGAAGAGGATTAGCAGATTAAACGGATCGTAGTAAGATATTCCGTCATTTGCATTCCGTAATGTTCCAGAAATCTCCGAATAAATCCACGGATTCGGGAGATTTCTCTTCCTCTGTCTTCGCCACTCCTAGAACGAAGTATGATTTACGCAGACTTTGGCTCGACACCAGTCGACCGCTGGTGCCGATGGATATATCTCAGGTCGTCAGCGCGTCCTTCCATCCTTCTATCATTCCATCTATGCATCCGTCCGTCCGTCCCTCGGTCGCTTCGCCAGTCCACGTGTCCCTGTGTTCTTGTGCCCTTCGTTCCTTACGCCGATTTACCTACTAGTTCGTCCATTCTTCAATCCGCTCGTCTGTCAATTCGTGAGCCCGTCTTTCCTCTTATCCCTTCTTCCTTCCTTTCTTCCCTCCATTCATCAGCCCATTTGTCCACCTGCACGACGTCCATTACTTAATTCTCTTTGTCCTGCCTTCCTTCAGTCCTTCTTTCATCCATTCAACCATCCGTCCTTTCGCCTGTTCGTGCAACAATTCGTCCGTCCGTCCGTCCATCCAACCATCCATCCGTCCGTCCGTCCGTCCGTCCATCCGTCCATCCAACAATCCATCTATAGCCCAGTTAATTTAAGTACGTACTAAGTAAGTATGAAAGTTAATAGTTGTCGTAGTAGATTACAAGCCTTAATCATTTTAGTAGTTGTCGAAGACAAGTAGGTCAGTGAGTAGGCAGTGAGGCGAATGATTTATTAGGACCTTAGTTCAGAGCAGCAAGAAAAGCTAGCCAGTAGCCTCAAGCTACAGCGGTCAGATTCTTAGAAACGGACAGGCTGCAAGTGCACTGAGTGGAAGGGCTTTTGTTGGTAGCAGTACAGGTGAGCCATGGAATTCAGGAGTGTAGCTTAGTCAAAAGGATTCCGCTGGGGTAAGCTGAGCAATCCACAGGTAGCAATCTCCAGGTACATAAGGGGGCTTTACAACTAAACACGAGAGGTCCACGTGATAGCCAGATGGATGTCCACAGGTATATATAATTGACTTCGGAGATTCAGAACCAAAAGGCACACGAAAGCTGATGTCAGCTCGGTCTTGGGTACAAAAGGAATGCCCCAGAGTCCAAAAGATTCAGGTAGAAAAGAGCTCGCAGAATGCGCAGACAGGGACTGCTCGGCCGTTTGACCAAGATGAAGGTGCAGACTGGGAGAACTGCACGTGAGTCTCGTCAGAGAGAGATTCGCACATCGAGAAGCAGTCGGAGTTCAGACGTCGGGCAGATAAGTCGTAGTAGAATGTAGAGAAGATAGTCTAGCGTCTTCTGGCGCTACAGTAATCGTAATGGGTAGAGTAACCTAAAGTTTGTCGTAGACTAAGTCGCTTGCTCCACAATTGAACTAGAACCTCGCTCGCGTTGCAACAGACTATATTATATTCGTGTGGTAAATGACAATTCGAGAAATAAACGATGGAAAACTGAACAGTGCGAACTGGACGAGAAACCCAGCATCATAACAGATAGAGCAGAACTCTATCACACATCCGTCCATCCGTCGATCCATCCTTCCGTCCGTCCGTCCGTCCGTCCATCCAGCCATCCGTCCATCCGTCCTTCCATCCAGCCATCCGTCCGTCCGTCCGTCCGTCCATCCAACCATCCGTCCGTCCGTCCGTCCATCCAACCATCCGTCCGTCCGTCCGTCCATCCAAAAATCCGTCCGTCCGTCCGTCCGTCCATCCAACCATCCGTCCGTCCGTCCATCCAACCATCCATCCATCCGTCCGTCCATCCAACCATCCGTCCGTCCGTCCGTCCGTCCGTCCGTCCATCCAGCCATCCGTCCTTCCGTCCTTTCGTACGTTCCTGCCTGCCTGAGTGCATGAGTCGATCGTTGCAAATGGATTGTTATTTAAGGCAATGTGATCCGGCGGACAAAAAGCGCCAATAATTGGTCACCGATCCGGTCGTGGCTAATCGCCATCGACGGCTGCAAACAGTTTATTGCGCGTCTTGATATCCGAGGGAAGAGGGAAACGCCTGACGTCGGCGCCGACCGACGAGGATTTTCAAACACCGTAAATCGTTTACGGCGACCGAGACCTGCGGCGACTGAGGTGCAGGATAATGACGACCCCTTTCGGATGGCTCTCTTAAGGGCTTTATCTGCACGGGGTAGAAACTGGTGTTGCTGGCTCACTAACATAGGCCTACACTGCGTTTTCATGTATGCATGTATATAGGTATGTATATGTGTATGTATGCATTTAAACATGTATGTATGCGTGTATGTATGCATGTATGTATGCATGTATACACGCATATGTATATATACATAAATACCTGCATACATACACGCTTATATACACGCATACAGACTTGCTTGCATGCATACATACATGCATGCATGTATACATAAATATTATTATTCCTTATTCCAAAGAGGAATTGGAATTGAAAAGACAAAAGTTTGAGTTTCAAATGGAACAAGCACGAAAAGATCGAGAAGAGGCCGAACGGAGGAGAATGGAACAATAGATGGAGATAGAAGAGAACAGGAAAAGAGAGCGATTAGAGCGTCTCCAACAGATGGAAGAACAAAGAGAAAGAGAATCAACAAGAGAAGTGGAACGTATGTTAGAAAGAGAACGGGCGGAACAAGCCAGACAAGAAGATTTGAAATTAAAGAAGGAAGCTATGGAACGGGCAGAAGTGGACAGGCAAGAACGCATAGAAATGGAACAAAAGAAAAGGACACTGAAAGAGGCGCATCTGAAGGAATTGGCTGAGGAACGGGAAGAGCGCAAGAGGCAGACAGAGTTATTAGAAAAGAAACAGCAAGAAAGTGAAACGTTGTTAGCGAAGGTCAAGAAGATAGGAGATGCCATGAAGCACGTTTTGCGGAGCATGCCCTTTGACATGATGGAAGTGCCATTATATTTTGAGACCGTGGAGAACGCGTTTAACAGTTTTGAGGTCGATGAAAGATATTGGGTAAAGTTGTTGTTGCCAATGATGACGTCAAAAGCCCGTACTGTTTTGAATAGATTATCATATGCGGATATGGAAGATTACAAAAAGGTCAAAGATCATTTGTTGAAAGAATTTAAACTAACGTCGAGAGAGTACAGGTCTCGATTTATAGATGCTAAAAAGATGGCAGAAGAAACGTACACTATGTTTACAGCTAGACTCAAGAATTTGCTAAACTATTACGTCAGGAGTAGGAAGGTGGAGAAAGACTACGATAGGTTATTTGATCTGTTTGTAGCAGATAAGCTAAAAGAGACTTTACCACCAGGTACAATGGATTTTGTTTTGTCGAAAGAGGGAGTTGAATGTTTTGAATCTAGTGTAGTGGCGGATTTAGCTGATATTCATGTAAATAACCGGATTGGTACAGGTGTGTGGAACAAGAATAACTATGAAAGTTGGGGAAGCAACCAAAGTCCCGACGGAGAAATGGAGAGGAATTAAAGAGACCGGGGGTTCAAGGGTTTGACAACCAGTTTAAAAAAGAGACCAGAACAAATTTTCCAGTGGGTACGGAACAAAAATAACCAGTTAAGTATGGACAGACTTACAACAGGTCGTCACAGAATTTTGTCAGAAGAGATGCAAGTGGTCTTTTCAGAAGAACAAGCGGTAATGAGCAGAGAAGTGAGATGAAACGATGTCACGGATGTGGATCCGGTAAACATTTGGTCAAAAATTGTACACTTACGAGTACGAATAGCAATTATGCAAGGAATACAGGAAATCCAAAAGTGAATCAGATGCAAGTGATTGACGAGACTCAGATAGATGGCGGTGAGAATAATGCAGATAACGCACAAGTTAATCGAATTAAAGTGATGAATATGGCCGATAATCTACAAAACATATCACATTCACTTGTAAAAGGAGGTTATATTATGTCAAAAGGAGAAGTTGAAGAGAAGAAAGAAGAAAAAACTATCATGAAACCTGAACTACAAAAGGAAGAATTAATAGGTTCGGAGAGTCATGAAAACATTACAGGGAAAGACAGGATGTCAACGTTGATTAAGAAAGCAGCATTGTGATGTATAAAGTAGACAAGATTGCATTGATGTATAAAGTAGATAAGATTGCATTATTGAGATAAGTTGTGTATATGATCCATGGTGGCAAGTTCACAAATTTTGAAAGATAATTTGTGAGCTTGAAAAATGAGGGATAAAGGTAATGTAAGCACGGTTTTGCTAGCCGATGAGGCGTGACGGGATGAGGGCGTACACTTGATGTGTATATATGTGTGCACAGTGATTGGGGGCGTGTTAATGTGTATAAGAAGAACGTGTAGAAAAAAATGTCGGTAACTGGCAAGGAATTGGAGTTGTCGTGTTCGAGAAAATAAAATATCAGTTCACACATACATACATACACACATACCACATAAATGCATATAATCATACACGCATATGTACATAAATACATACATACGTACATATATGCATGCATATATTTATATAAATACTATCAGATACACGCAAGCATGCACGAATGTACCTGGATATTGATGTAGCGCCTTTTGAGAACCTCACTAAGGTTCTGGAACATGACTGTAACAGACCTAAAGACGTACTTCTTAAGAAAAAACTGACGAATTCAGCAGCAGACAGCCATGAATGTCATATGTCGAAACCTGTTAGCTCCACCTGTACTATTCACTGTTACCTACTGCCAGACAATAATATCGTCAAATTTCTTCAAAAAGCCAAAACGATGTCTGACCATAGTCTTCACATTCTGATCATAGTTGTGTCTGCTATGTAAGTACAACTAGTCGTATAACCTCATGAGTGAGGGCCACTTTCCTACGTGCTTCTTCTTCGTGCCAAAAGCGGTCCATTTCCAATATTACGAAATTTATTATCCGACGTCTAACAGCGAAGCACATACAGACGCTGAGAAGTCAGACGCCGTAGCAGAAAACAGAATCCTCGTAAACTGCTTAGATGACTTTGTAGGATCGGTAAAACTACTACAGCTGTAATGTAACGATTATGGGCAAGTCTTTTGTCATCAAGCAGTAGAATTTGGTACCTGCTTAAACTGGGAAGTCAAAGGCAAGACCTGCGATGCACTGGCCGTTGTCCAAAACCTTGGGATTCGTCCATTGCCGGCTCAAGGGCCTACACGAAAGGATAGTGGGCGCCTCCACTACGTCTCACTTGTGAGATATGGGATGCTTTGCTGTTTGTAGTGGAAATAGTAGTAACAAAATTGTAGTGTAATTAGCTGAAAGAGGAGTTAAAGGTAAGAAAATGGTAATGGTAACCCATTATGTTTACGTGCCTTTATGGAAGCTCCATAGAAACTCCATGGAAACTTCTGATAAGAACGGTCCAGTGGTTTGAGTGATTTTGCTTATGTAGCGCAAACATTGCATTAGCAGTCTTACAACAAGCCGGCCTTTTAAGTTGCTGATGCTTTTCATTGGGTGATAGCAAGAGCAGCGTTAACAACTTTCTATAATTATTAATACCTGTTTGCGGAGTATTGTTTGCGTCTCTCGGATCAATGACGAGTTATTCGCGGGTTTTCTTCGGTGGATCACGTTGCATTTTATAAAGATCAATTTGCACGATCGACTCAGGCACTTAGGCAAGAACGTACGAAAGGAAAGGAAGAAAGGATGGAAGGAGAGAAGGAAGGAAGGAAGGAAGGGATAAAAGGGAGGAATGAGAGAAGGATGGAAACAAGGAAGAAGGAAAGGAAGGAAGGATGGAAGGAAAGGAAAGGAAGAAAGGAAAGAGGAGGGAAAGAAGGAAGGAAGGGAGATGGGAAGATAGGAAAGAAGGAAGGAAGGAAGAAAGGAAGGAAGGAAAGAAAGAAGAAGGAAGGAAGGAAGGAAAGAAAGAAGGAAGAAAGAAAGAAAGGAAGGGAGAAAGGATAAGTGGATTGTGTGGTCGGATGGATGGATGGATGAATGGATGGGTGGGTGGGTGGACGGACGGACGTCAGTCTGGAGGGAAGGACGGACGCTATCTGTCCTCCTTTCTTTCTACCTGTTTGTATGGATTTCAGTATGCATTTGCCAGTCAGTCTCTTTGTATATTCCTGTCTATCTTTCTGTGTTTCTCCCAACCTATGTTTCCATCTGCTTGCCTGTTTGCCAGTCTGTCTGTCTGTCTATCCGTTCCTAGGGCTGCATGAATATCAATGAGCAAAGCCCTCTTTGCCATTTTGCCACTGGTATAGAATCTCTTCAACCGTTACGCTTCAGCATTCAATAGGTCTATTCTGGGAGATTCAGAATTTATCTAAAGATCCCGATCATACAGAGCAACTGCAATGATCCGATCATTTCCTGAATAAGGACCCACTTGATCGAGCGACGCACATAGGCGCGTAATGACATAGCGATTGGCGATGTGTTTACAGCCTTCTGTCTGTGTGTCTGTGTCTTTTTCAGTGTGCCTCTGTGTGTGTCTTCCTGTCTGTGTATCTGTGTCTTACTGCAAGTCTGTTTGAATGCCTATCTATATGTGTGTATGTGCATTTGTCTGTCTTTCTATCTGTCTGTCTGTTTTACTGTGTGGCTACGGCTACGTGCAAGTCTGTCTGTGTCTGTTTGTGTGTCTGTCTGTGTGTCTCTCTGTGTTTATGTGATTTGTTTCAGTGTTTCATGAACTTTTTCGAATGGCTTGGAACATATTTCTGCTTGTCTGTTTCTCTTTTGGTTTCTCTCTGTACCTATACCTCTGTCTGTCTGTCTGTCTGTCTGTCTGTCTGTCTGTCTGTCCGTCTGTCTTCCTGTATCTCTGTCGCTTTCACTCCGATTCTTTTGGCAGAGCGAACACGTGTTGTCCATGGGGTTTGTTGGCGAAATAAATACACGAAGCGTCCACTTAAATACGCATCGCTGCTTTGATACATACATCGTTGAATAGATGAATCCATGCGCCAATGCATCCATCAATCCATTCATGAAAGAATCCATTCATTCGACCATACTGTGGGACTTTTATAAAAGGCATTATATACATGTGAATGGCTAGACATGTACATACATAGATACATAGATACGTACATACATACATGCATACATACATTCAATGGTTCAATCCATTTTCGCATGATTTCATTCATTTATAAAAATTCATCCTACAATTCATGCATTATTGAATTTATTCTTGCATCCATTTAATCCATCAAGATCGAATTCATTAACAAATGCGTTCATTAATCAGCCGTTCATCTCTTTATGCATCATTTCGTGACTGAATCCATCCATCCACCACCCAAACAACCATCCAATCAATCATCAAACCATCCATCAATCCATCCATTCAACAGTCGATCAATCCAAGCATCTATCCATCTATCCATCCATCTATCAATCCACCTTCCACCCACCCACCCACCCTCCCACCCGTCCATCCATCCATCCATCCACCCACCCACCCACCCGTCCGTCCGTCCGTCCACCCATCCATCCATCCATCCATCCATCCATCCATCCATCCATCTATCCATCCATCCATCCATCCAACCATCCATCCAACCATCCATCCATCCATCCATCCATCCATCCATCCATCCATCCATCCATCCATCCATCTATCTATTGATCTATTAATGCATCCATCCATCTATCCGTCCACTGTACTTGCGTTAATGACTTCTATAGCGCCACTCTTCGTTTGATTTGCAGCGAAATGTCGTTCGGCGCTTGGGATGCAGTCGGGAGAGATTCCGGATTCAGCGATCGTCGCCAGCTCATCGTTTGATCCATCTGTTGTTGGACCAGCAAGTGCAAGGTCAGCATCAGCATCAATGTCATCATCACCACCACCGCCACCACCATCGTCGTCGTTTTCGGTACCGTCATCATTGTCATCGGCGTCATCGTCATTGTCATTATTGTCGTCATCATCGGCATAACAATTATAATTATAATTATTCTTGCCGTCATCATAGTCACCATCATTATTGTAGTCATCGTCGTCGTTATAATTATCGTCAGCATTGTTGTCGTCGTCATCATCTTAATCACTATCGTCATCAAAACTACTCGTGATTCCTCAGGATTCGAAAATTGTTGTAATAAATATTTCGTCAATGTCTTTAAAAAGGCGTCCATCTTTTTGTTGAGACTTTCAGTTTTCGTTGATAAAAATAACTGCTTTATAAACACAAGGCTTCATAAAAATCACTTTTACTTACATACAAATAATGTGCGCACATAAGAAAACTAAGATGCAGTAGAAAAGGTGAACTGCTTAAAAGTTTTTTGCTATTTTTTTGCGAATTTTTGCAATGGAATAAATCCTTCCCATCACCTCACATCCCCTTAATAAGTAAGGTAGGCCAAAATATTATATGCTACATCGAATTTCAGCGCAAAGATGCCCTTGCTACGACGGTCAGGGTAGGGAGCGGCCGCAGTGTTAAGGCGGCCGTACACCGAAACGATTCGATCCGACCCGATCCTATTCGGCCATGGCAGTCGGATCGAATAGGATCGGATCGGATCAGGTCGAATTGGATGGGTTTGGTGTACGGCTGCTCTTATTCACGCTTGTCAAAGGATATCTTTTGACCGAAGGTTACTAATAGCAACCGACATGGAAAGCTTCAAAAATTGGAAAGCTTAGACAACGAGGGTTAGACGACGAGTTTAAACTATATATATTTATATTATATATGGAAGTTTTAACATTGGCTATGTAAAACATTCGTCAGAAATTGGCTTTGGACTGAAACAGATTGCTGTAGCTAGTTTCGTTTCCGTGGTTCACGATTTGCGAAGTGACGATTTGAAAGCGAAGGAACTAGACGTCGTGATAAGAGAGGTGTTATATTCATCAGCAGGACAGGCCACGTTTCAAACAAAGTTTTTAGTAGATGCCAAAGTCAGGGTTATGGTTAGAGAGAGAGATAGAGAGAGTAGTAATATAATGCATATATAAAAATTATTACTATATCACAGAGCAAGAAAGATGTATTGTTTACGATTCAGTGTTCAATTAGTTAAACGCTCGATTGGCTGATCTAATCAAATACAATGTTCTTTTACACCTTGTAAGTCGTTTACGGCCCATGCTTTATACTAACCGAATAGGTCGACGTTCTGGAATCAAAAAGTTTAGAAACCTTTAAATCTTCTTTTGAGATTAAGTAGTTTTTGGGCTTTAACATCCAGCAATTTAAGTAAGGAAAGGTCGACGTCAACGGCCATTACAGCCATAATTTTTGGCTAAATACTGGAAACTACTTGTGGTATCAAGTCAGCGTCAAAGAAATCAATTTCTGAGGGAAGGTACATCGGCGCTAATTGCCATGACATTCATAGCTTGTCGATGGACACCTAGGAATACTAATACTATCGGTATTAATACTATCCATCTTATAATTTGCAGCTGATGTTTAACGAGTAGGCTATATAAGATTAGGTGGGGTCTACGTTAACGGTTCTGACGGCCACAAGATGTCGTTAATAATATCCAAGAATAGTTTATACAGTCGTGCCATTACAAGTAGAGCACGGTAAACATCAAGTGCTCTTAAGATTTCGTTAAAAACTGGCCACTACTACTTAATATTTATTTATTATTTTTTTTATTAATTTGCCGTGATTCCTCCATGCATGAATGCTTAAAGATACTGATATTTAAACAAGCACTACTTACATACGTATCTACGTACACATGTATTACGTACACACACACATACGTACATACATACACACATACACACATATATACATATATACACACATACATACACATGTACATATGTACACACATACATCCGCACACGCATATGTACGTGCACAAATACAATTAGTAATCTAAGCGACGGGTATCTCAAAGGGCAAACAGCGGAGAGGATCGGCCAAGCATCTTGGGCTTGTTACCCCTTCGGGGTTTCACGGGCCGCCAGTCGGGCGTGACCACCGAGGGAATCGTTGGAATGAGTTAGCTCTTTTCCAGCTCGACAGGTATTAATTACCTGCGCGCAACGGAGGGAGGTGAATGGAGGCAGTGGGAGGGGAAGGGAAGCCACGGTATAGGAGGGAGGTATTGAGAAGAGGGAGGTGCTAAGCAGGCGTTGATTTTATTTTTCTCGCGGGAAAGGCGAACATCTTCGGCGCCAGTGGACGAAATGCAATAATGCGCGGACCAACTGGACCCAGGACAACCATTTAAGACGTCATGCGCAAACGATGCATATATATATATATATATATATATATATATATATATATATATATATATATATATATATATATATATATATATAATGGTTATTTATATAGATGCATGCATGTATATATGCAGATTTATTTGGGAATTTATTTAGGAATTTATTTAGGAATCGGCTTATGTGTGAATGTACTTGCGTATTTGTATGTATATGTGTATATCATATACATGCCTGTACGTAAGTGTAAATGGAAACATTACTATTAGGAATATATGTGTAAATTTATGTGAAATATTATGCATATGTACATTGTAACTGTAATCAGAAACTTATAAAGCGCCACTTCAAGATAAAACTCATCAGAGGCGCTCCCGGCCCGATGTCCAGAACTAGTGGGGAATAATACGATCTTCAAACGCTTTCAGAAAAGAGAGGGGAGAGAAATAGGAATCCCCGCCGAAGGTCGCTATAGACAGGTCGTTCCATGAAGCAGGGCCAACAACGGCGAAGCTGCGCCGCTGTGCGGTGGTAGTGCGAACCATAGGGACCACCAAGTCTCCCTGAACAGCCGATCGCAGCAGTCGGCGACCAGGGACAGTCGAAACAGGTACACAAAGTTCCCTTAGGTAAATCGGAGCACAGCCGACAAGGCAGATGCGCACAAGGACCAGAATTTTAAAGAGAACATGCTCTCGAATTGGAAGCCAGTGAAGTTTTTCCAACATGAATATACATGAATGTATGTGTGTTTATGTATATGAATGTGTATGTCTCTATGTATACTCTTAGATGTTAGGGTGGTCCATGCGTATATGGCAAAAAAATTTAAGTTTTTAATACTGGAAAGCGCCATATGAGTCCATTGTATACAGTAATATATTGGGTGCAATTTGATGTAAATTGGCGAATATTTAGAGGATGCGCAGGCCCTTGGAAGTCTCATCCGTTATGTCGTTTTGCCCTCCTCCAGCCACCTATTTTTATTTCTGCTTGGTGAATGGAAAGTCTAATGCAAGTATGGCTCATTTGCTAGTAAATATTGAATTTCAATTAACCTAAATAGGCTGTGTTTTGACATAGCTCATCGGGATTCTCAAAGCCTTATCATGATTCCAGAAGACTGAGCTTTTCTGATGACTCTCGGGGAAAGTCGAAAGGCATTCGGTGTCCTGAAAATTGTTGCCTCCACTGGTCCAGATATCGTCATATTTAATAGTTTCAAAGACAACTGGCATAATATTGACCAGAGTGGCTTTGAGACAACAGCGGGTCTGGCTGAGACTGCTGAGTTCAATGAGCAGAGGCAAACCCTGAAGTTCATCATCCTTGAGACAAATACAAGAACTTTTGGATCTAATAATAATTTTTCTCGGCGGAATGCCATCTCGAGGCATTCGCTTCAAAGATCCTGGAGCCCTTCAATGGATAGCAATAATTATCCATTCATTCAAGATGTGGATGTTCCAATTCCAGTTCAGACTGAAGCCAGTTGAAGAAAAGGGTTTCTTCCAGTTTCTTCTATTCATCTGTGATTTTTACATCTAGGCATGGTTCCAGGCTCCCTGTGTCGTCTCTGCTTGTTCTAATGATCTTCATTTTCTTCGAGAGTTGACCGAATACAGAAACCAAGAAATTCGTCAGGTCACTGCTACAGCGTCCCGTCATCATCTGTGGTACTTGAATGAGACCACAGTTGCGTGACCTTCTTCGATCCAAACACTCAGTTTACTGGGAAAAAAGGTAAACAACCTACGAAAAGCAGGGTGAGTCCGAGCACTCGCTCCGAGGCTTGACACGGCACATGTTAGTGTTTACAGCCCACTGAGTGCTTTTGTTACCACCAACACGGTAAACTTTCTTCAAATCCTGGAACTACGAGATTCATTCCTGCAGCTTTCACCAGAGAGTTGGAATGAAAATGAAGGCTATCTTGGTTCAATATGAATCGTGATGGCGCTCAAGGTTGTGAATGACACAGCCGAGAGAGGAGTGAAGCTGATCCAGGATTAAAATTCAATTCTTACAACGATGAACACCAAACACGACATTTACTGCAAGTCGTTCCGGTGCATCACCACAAATTTCCTGACTCCAGTAGGAAGACTGCTAGCCGGAAATGAACTAAAATACTGAATAACAATATAAACTGACAAATTTGTGGCGCCTCACTAAAGAAAAAAAGATTAGACAAAAATTTGCGACAGAACTTGGAATTTGTGAACTTACTAGCAACTACTTTATTACTGTAAGCTAAGTTTTACAGTTAAAATCATATTTAAATGCACACTTTTGTTTGTGTGGTGAATCGCGTAGACTGCCATAAAGCCGTGTAATATGATACACCCAGGAATCTCTTATTCACTTGCGCAACCCCTAAATATTGTTTAATTTGACGGGCATTTTCATCATAATAGTTGTCTACTGAAGGAAGGGCAATGGCGGGTTGCAATATTGAACTCTAATAAAACTTTTGGACCAAAATATTACACACCCACATACAGATTCCCCTTCAATATATGTATGAATAGATAGCCCATATGTTTATGTAGATGTATATGCGTATGTAGGTATATTTATATACATGCATGTATTTCTTAATGTTTATAAATATGTATATATATGCATGTGTTCCAATATATATATATATATAATATATATATAATATATATATATATAACGTATCAATGGATGTGTGTATGAAAACATTTAATATCGAAACGTGGGTGTATTGTACATGGCGTTCATTTCTGTTGCTCTCTATGCCAGAATCCCTCCTCGATTCGCCATAAATTAATGTGCTTTTTACACGCCTGATATCCATAAAGTTGCTGCTTTCTATAAGAGAGGCTTTACGAGTCGGATTTCTACGAAGAGCAGCTTTATCAGGATCGAACAGGCGGCAGTTCAGTCGAATGAAACGGTCTAATACGAATGGTGTCTAGGTGAAATGAATCAGACCGCGAAGTATGGGGCTATGGAGAGACATGTCTTTATGTGGACCTGTGTTGAAGGATACAGTCCTAACGATGATGGCTCGGATGCCAACTGGAGACAAGCACGCTAATCAGAGACCATATCTTTTGTAATATAAACTAATTTAGTGGGATATAATCTTATCTAATCTAGTTTCATCTAATATTATCTGATCTAATCTGATCTGGTGTCGTCTAGTCTAGTGGCGTATTTGTATAGCGCCTAGTTAAAAGAAATTCATTAATGGCGCTACTATAATCAAATCCCATCAAGTCCAGTCTCGCCTAGATTAGTCCAGTCTTGTCTAATCTAATACAATGCAATCCAGTCCAGGCCAATTTAGTCTAGTCTAGTTTAATCCAGTCCAGTCCAGATCACTCAGTCCAGCCTAGTTTTTATACACACAGATGGAACATATTGGACGTCCTGCTGAGACAAGTCCTGGAGGGTCCGTGCATTGGGGGGGGGGGGGGGACGGACGACTGTCCAGAGCAAGCTTGGAGACTATGCCGCTAAAGTGGATGATGGACAAAGTACCTAACGAATAATTGCTCATTTATTACATTTATTATTTATTACACAGATAATTGCTCATTTATTACACGCCTCTATAAAAATTAGTCCTTAGAGGCAAGGTCTTGCGGTTAAGGAGATTTTAGCTGTAGCACCGACATGACAACTACAGCAACCCAAAAACCGGACAACCTTTCCTTATAAAGAACCACATAAAGAACTAACAAAGACCTACACAAATAACTACATAAAGAACTACACGAAGAACATAAAAACTACATAAAGAACTACATAAAGAACTACATAAAGAGCTACATAAAGAACTACATAAAGAACTCCACAAACTACATAAAGAGCTACATAAAGAACTATACAAAGAATACATGAAAAACCACATAAAGAACTACACGAAGAACTACATAAAGAATTACACAAACTACACAAAGAACTACATAAAGAATACACGAAAATACATGAAATATTTCATGAATACATGAAAAACTACATAAAGAACTATACAAATAACGGCACAAAGAACTACACATGATGTCACGTATATACAGGACAACGCGTGGAGCTTTCATTTCATCCGTTGTAGTTTATGTCTTCCCATTTGGCCGCCTGTTTTGGGTGACTGTCATTTGACGACGCTTTGTCCCTCTTTTAGTGATTTTTGTCCTCGTTAGGTCGAGGCCAGCCCGTCCTCTGCCTCCTGATGGCTGGCACGTGTCCTGGGCGTGTCCGTTGCCCGGTCCCCGAAGCGTAATTCGCCCATCGTACTCTCGCAGGCAAGCCCAATACAAGCCCAATACTCCGTGTTGGACACGGCGTCAGTCCCGACTGACAGTGACCACAGCAGGAAGCAGACGCAGACAGAGTACTAAGCACAGGAAGAGAGATACAGGCAGACGGACTGACGCATTCGGGTGAACAATGACGTCGCATTCTTTTGTCCCGGCGTTGCTAGGGCTGCGATTCTCGATGCGCTCGGCGAGTTTAATGACGCGAACGGCGAGCCATAACTTACGGTCGCCATGTAGACTTCATAATGAGGCGGGGATGGACTACGTATGGCACGCCGAGTTCAAGGGAATGAACGTTCGTCTGAGAGATAAATTGTTTATTGGGTTAGGATACGGTGCCGGGCCAAACGACCAAACACCGGAGCATCCGGTCATTTCGAATTCAAGACCGAATGTTGCTTTATGGAGATTGGTGCGAAATTCCGTTGACGGTTGCTTTTGCCGGTGCTTCGCGTCTCCCCACTGCACCGGGGACAGTTCATCACCAATCTCTTACTTCGATCCCAGAACCGTAATCAACTTACAGTACCATCAGTGGCTAGCGTTGTCTTGCTTGCCATCCTTCCTCAATAACGGCGAGATCTTACTTTCAATAGCGCTGGGTCTGCTATTCAACGAATGCTTACTTTCTATAGCGTGCCGGGTCTGTTATCCAACGAAAGAAGGTTCGAACCTGCCGAGCGGACTCCATGAACAGACACTGAACAAGTCGTCTGCTCACTTACATCTCGCGCCTCAGATTCAGATTTCACGACTTGCGCAAATTAAATGCAATAAAATAAATTGTAAAAAGAAATTCTCTTCAGCAGACGGCTCATTTGCTAATTTTCCATATTGGCTGTTAACAACTTGACCATCTACTGACTCTTACCATCTCTGCCCCTCTTGACCCTGAGGTCAAAGTGTAACAGACGAATGATTGCCATTCCTGATCTGACCCGACTATGCCTAACATTACCATATTTAACTTACCACATCCAGGAAGGAATTAACGACTCTGGAGGACCCATGCAAATTATACACCGCTGGTTTGGTTAGCTACATTGGTCAGAGAGTAAGTCATGGCGCCTCTGATGATGTCGGTTCGCATACCGATCATGGCTATATTTAAGAGATTTTAATCTCGGGCTAGCACGGGGACCTTAAATTGCATGGCGCCCATTCAACCGCGCATTGGCGGTGAAGGATCTCACCCGA
Source organism: Norana najaformis (assembly GCA_964023275.1). Taxonomy (NCBI): domain Eukaryota; kingdom Metazoa; phylum Annelida; class Clitellata; order Crassiclitellata; family Hormogastridae; genus Norana; species Norana najaformis. Next base: position 42,045,896 of record OZ029916.1, on the reverse strand, counting down.
TAAATTCATTGCAAAAAGAGCAAGGTCGAGGCCATACGGTCGCTATAGAAAAACATCTACATTCACCTTTACCCATGCAAATTATACACGGAAGAGCTGTAGTTCTACTCATACAGTGATAGGATACGGTAGAGACATCCTATAATTAATCAAAATTTCATTATGAGTCAATGCTGCGTAATGCGCAGCTGAAATCAGTAATCGATTATGACTGTAGTTCCGAGCCATCTGTCAGAGGGAGGGAGCCGCAGTTGCACATATTGCATAATGGTTAATCCAGCTCTGGCCATCAAAAAAAGCCTTAACAGACTTTACTTCCCTATGGTTAATATCACCTTACTTTACCTTATCTTGTTCTACCCGAACCCTTTTGGCTATCGATTTTATTCCAAACCCTTTTGCCTATCGATTTTGTTTTGACTGAGCGCCTGTGAATAAGCTAGTCCCCGCGACGTGGCTTTCGTTGGGCGCTGTAGAAATCTCGGAATTACGATTACGATTACCTAAACTTAACCTCATCTTACCTTACCGTATCATACCACATGCACCTGTATACCACACGATATCATATCAGAGCGTGCGATACCGTAACATACCGCGTCTTACCTTATCTATCCTAGCCTTACCTTACTTAGCTTGATGTAAGCTTTCCTAATCTTCTTCATCTAACCTTACCTAACCATATCAAACCTTACTTTGCCGTGTTATGCATAACCTAACCATACATTACTTATGTTGCCTGTCTAGTCTTAATTTCTGATCTTTTCTTACCTCGTTTTGCATGCCTTATACTCGGGAAATTAAGACGAATGCCCTTTAACTCTTAATCTCACGCCCGGTCTCATTTCCCTCCAAATCAATAACGGAATTACCGGTAGAGCTGTCTGTCCAGCGCTTATTACGTCCGATGAAAATGCATTGCGTTAGATGCTTAAGCAACATTACAAAGCGCTGGGCTAAGCGCCATGAACGCATTGGGACGATCGGGTTCTCACGAGTTAATGAAAAGAGAGGCGAAGGTGGTTTCCTATTGCAACTGGCGGACATTGTGTCTTCAGTTCTCAACTGGACTTTATGGCTTCCAAGTTCGTCCGAGAGAGGGAAGCAATCGCATGAATAATTTATACAAACTCCAGTAAATATGATTAGCATTGGATGACTCTGCGAATATCCAAAGTAGACCCAAAGATTTTAAGAACATCTGCTTCAGGCCATTTATCGATCAGCCTGAGATATGTGGGAATGTCTAACCCTCACTGTCTTCCTCGTGTAGATTAACTTATTTCCCAACATTCATCAGTCAGTCAGTCAGTCAGTCAGTCAGTCAGTCAGTCAGTCAGTCAGTCAGTCATTAAATCCATCTCTCAATGCATCACTCTGTCAATCATGAGCACCTGTGAATAAGCACGTTCCCGCGACTTAACTTCTTCTGGGTCCTGTATAAATCTCTAGTTTACGATTACGATTACAATCTATCCGTCAACCCACACGTTAATCAAACCTCCAACAATTCATCCTTTCATCCAATCATGCACACATCCACCCACTCACCCAATCCCATTAATCCTTCGAACCATCGATCGATCGATCCATCTGTTTGTACGTGGTTCGTGTAGGATACGGACGGAGTCCATGGGAGGAGCGTGGTGTCCGAAATCACTCGTCTCGAAGGATGTCCTCGAATTCCTCCAGATCAACTTCGATCAACTGAAGGTCATCACCTATGTTGAAACTCAAGGTCGATTCGACAATGGACAGGCGCGTAATAACCAATAACCTCACTGTTATAAAACTTATTGTTATAAAACTCTTCACGAGAAATAACCTCGTTGTTATTTCCTACATCCTTTGGAGAAATAATCTCAGGGTATACTATGTTTTTTCTGGAGAATTCCTCAAATGTCATAAATCTCTTTCTACGACTGTTTGAAGTTGTCGCAAATCGATCGAGCTTCAAATCCTATATTTAACTGTTTTCTAGCGTAGCCTCCACTCGAGGAAATGACCTTAACTTTTTATATCTGATATGGAGAAATAACCTCAGTGTTAAAAATTTCTTCTAGAGAATTAATCTTGATGTTAGAAATCTCTTCTGAAGAAATATGCTCGGTATTATGAATCCCTTCAGGAGTGGTAACCTGAAATTTATAAATCTCTTCGGGAGAATGATATGCTAAGACGTCCATTTTGAGAAGCGTGGGAATCACTTGGTCGAAAGATCAAGTCAGCAGTTTATTCATGCGAAAGCATATGTGCTAAGTGGTTGAACTTACTATAGAGTTATGTGGTTCCAAGAAGGTGGTACTTAGGGCTAATGCAGCTATATCGACAGTTGTTGAAAAAAATAATAAAAAATAAAATGAAAGAAAGAATAAATGATTGAATTAGTAAATGAATGAGAGCATAAATTAATGAAGGAACTAGCGAACAAACAAATAATTATATAAATGAACAATTGAACGAACGAACTATAGAATAAAAAGTAAATAAATAAATAAATTGCAAGATAAATGCATCAGTGAACGAATGAATCTGTTACCGAATGAATTCATCAGCGTTGATGGATGATCGAATTACCGAGAGCTTTCAAGCACTAGTCTCGTTTCCATTGGCTTTAAAGTTTCTTTTTTCGACAGCTATTCCTATACTTCACGCCTCGCCTGATGCACGGGTCAGGACCTCCTTGGGGAAGAGGGGTAGGGCGTGATACGAATGCGAAGGCTGCCTGACTGTAGTTTGGTTGATGTCGCTAGGGTCAGGAGTTCATGGAGCAGTACACCCTTCAGTACCAGAGGCATATCTCAGGTCCGTGGTTCAAGTTCCGAAACCGTAGATCACAAGAGGTGAGTATGTGACTGGACGGGTGGGTGGATAGGTGGTTGGATGGCGGGTGGTAGGTGGATGGATGGAAGTATGAAGAGATGAAAGGATGGATGGGTGAGTGACTTGGTGAATGGATGGATAGAAGGAGGGACGGATGGGTGGGTGGATGGTGGTTGGATGGATGAGTGATTGAGTGCCTGAATGGGTAATGGATGGATAGATGGATGGATGGTGTGTGGGTGAGTGGAAAGATGGATGGGAGAGTGGGTGATTGGGTGGGATAGGTGGGTGGAGTAAGAGAGTAGCTGTTTTCTAAGAAACTGTTTAAGGCTATTTCGGAAAACTGCTCAGCATTTACTTTTCGAAATGTTGTAGATATTTCAAGGCAATGCCAACACTCACATTGCCGAGATGAGAGACGTTGATCCGCCATTAATTGCGCAAAGGATTCGAATCCTTCCGTTCAGCGTCCATCCAAAAGCCATTTGCTTCCGCGTCGAAGTCTACGGTTGTGCGTGGAAAGGTTCGTGATTAAATACTCTTTGTCAATTAGGTCATCCCTTCGAAGATCGACTCGCACATCTCACTGTGGCGAAGAAGAAAAAGAAAAAGAGACGAGTAAAGCATTCCCTGAAGCTAATCCTACTAACCCTAGAGGCAGCCATGGGTACGAAGTGATAGCAATTTCATTTTTTCTTTTAGCGAAATACCCAAATCAACAAATGAGGACGTATGACCAATATCCTTCTTCACCATCTGTTCTTCCTATCGACATTGTACGGTCAATCTAGCCATTTTAATTGAGATCACAAGGGAAACCATGTGCGGCAGAAAAGATCTAGATAAGGACTGCTTGACTAACTGTACACCTATTTCCAGTCTGAATGCTCCTGCGAATTTTAGTCCTTTTCAGTCCGCTTGTCGTAAACACCATTCAACTGAGAATGTTGTTACTGACACACGAAAATATTTCATTCAATGATTCCGGCGAAGCATCTCTTCTTATAGCTTTTGACTTCACGGCTGCATGTTTTACTGCAGATTATGGTACTTCGTTGTCTCGACTCAATACATCATATGGCGTTTAAGATTTCTGCTCTTCTCTGCCTGGATATCTTCTTTTCTTAATGGCCTTTCTCAGTGAGTTGCATCAAATTCATCTCGTTCTGATCCTGTTGCCTGTCGTTCAGGTGTGGGTTCAGTCTTTGGACCTCTCCTTTTTTCAATCTTTATTTCGCCATTTGTCAAATTGCACACACGCATAATACAATGGACCAGCAATATGCTGCTGATACTCAACTCTATGTCGCTCTCTTTACCTCATATTCTCGACTAAAACTGAACTGGAAGTCTGCGTGTCCTCTCTTCACATTTAATTCTGCTTTAATGACCTTACAATCAATCCAGATAAGTCAAAGGTGAATTCTTTTGGAAGGGGAAAGTTCGCTCCGCCATTTAGGGCTTACGGTTACAGACATATGCACTCATTAATTCTAGCTGGTCAACAATACATCAATAAACATACGGCATAAACTAAATAAGTTTATATATTCTCGTTAGACTATGCCAAATAAATCTAAATATATGTACTAAACGTGATCATACATCAATTACAGTGTTTAGCCTATGCATCAGTACTCATAAAACTGAAAGGAACGGAATGAACCAAGCAATTAAGCTAAATTGAACCGACCACTCAGTTGTCATATGTAGGACACATGTCTACGAATGAGTTGGTCTATTCATCAGTAATTGAATACTAAACAACAGTGAGCTAGGCTGAATATCTCCAATGAATTATACAACGGCTGTGCCTTAAGTGGAGAAAGTATTGGCAGAAGTTACGCGAGGTGGACATACTCAAAAGAAATCCTGAAAACAGTTGGCCACCGCAGGCAGGAACGTCGCCTTGGGATAGACTACCCCAGTTAGTCCCAAGCTTTGACAAACAGATGGGTCGGATGAATGGGTGCAGAAACGCTGCCCAATAAGAAAAGACGGCAGAAATTCATGGTACATGGCGACTACAAAAAGCCAATTCATTCTCGGACGGCACCCCGCCAACAAGTTCCGCGAAACGACTAAATATGCAATGGACGGCCAGCAATAAGATTATCTTGTTATTGGAATTGTTATTATTGTGTTTGGTAGTGATAACACTGACGATGATAATGTTGAGAAACAGAAGGATATGGTGGACGATGATGGAGATGTTGTTGTTGTTGTTGTTGATGATGATGATGATGATGATGATGATGATGATGATGACGATTAAGATTACTTATGGCTCACAACCAAAAGCTTATTCCGTCTTGTCGATAGATGGCGTGGTCTCCTACCGCATCCCACAAGGATACTCGAAAAACTCCGACATCGACCTGACTGATGCCACTTACGACGGCCAAATAGGAAAAGGAGAACGTGTATCAGAAGGAACAGGAAAAGGAGGAGGCTGGAGTGGTCACTATCTGGACGGGGGTATTGGTCAGCTAATGGACGGTGCCACTGGTCAATCCAACTTCCGGGTAAGTCAGAGGACACGTGGGATCAAGGGCTACGAATGGATTGGCTGGAATCAACTCGACTTCGGTGAAGGATTCGTTGAAATCGTCTTCCGCTTCGACACGCTTCGCTTGTTTCGTTCCGTGTCACTGCACACAAACAACATGTTCAGCCAAGACGTCATGGTCTTCCGGTCAGCCAGGATCAGTTTCAGCCGAGACGGTAGGGGCTATGCACTGACCGCGGTCGTTGACTTCAAGGCCCCTGTGGACACCCTGTCCGAAGAAGCCAGATACGTGACGATTCCGCTACAGGAAAAGAGAGGACAAGAAGTCAAGATTGAACTCTCCTTCCACTCGGCCTGGATCTTGATCAGCGAAATCCAGTTCGACTCAGGCAAGTATAGTCTATGCACACCATAGGTGTGGTAATGTCTAAGGAACGATGATATAAGGTAATATAAGGTTAAGGTGAGGCAGTGCTTTTTTCAGACGGAACGCTCCGGAACGGCGTTCCAGCACCTCTTTTCGGCTAATAATAAAATTTAGTTTTTTAATAAAAGAATTGTGTTACTAAGTTAGTTTAATTACGTAATATAATGTAACTTATTTTAATTCAATTTCAGTGTTTACAACTTTACACTGTTTTCAGTGTTTATTGATTGATAAAAATAATGAAATGTTAACACAAAATTCCATAATTGTTCAGTTCCGGAACCTTTTTCTAGAATAAACCACTGAGGTGAGGTAAGATATATAAAGAGTAGGATAAGGTAAGGTGACGTAAGGTTGGGTATGGTAGGGTGTGGTGACAGAGGTGCGCCGCAAGACTTTCTACTGATTATTTTTCCGTCTTGCTTTAAACCCTGAACCTCAAATTCTGTAAATGTTACTTTCTTTGAATTGAAGTCTCGTCTTTCTCACTAAGGTAAAATACAAAAATTGGAGCAACAGTTAATGTCTGACTATTAATGAAAACAAAACATTTATAATTAAAGTTTTTGTTTTATCTAGAACCTCTGACGGAAAGCGATGATTCAAATCTGGGACCGGTTTCAACAGTTGCTACGGAGACGACCAAATCGACCCCGGTAACTCTAAGCCTCAATGGATTTCAGAATTCGTTGAAAGCATTTGACAACGTCTCAGCGAACAAGATACTACATCTGGCGGTAGTGAAACCAACGAATCGGCGGACAAACTTAACCCACTACAGTTCACAAGGTAAAGGTCATACAGTGAGTAGGCCTACTCTGTGCTAGGGTAAGCACGCTGAAGAAGACTTGGAAGACTAGCTTTGGGTCCTCGGTGGATAACGCGTTCTCTCAGTTTTTAATGTTAGGTCTATTCAGGTCTAAAGTTAAGACTCGTCTCTTTCAACTTGCTTACCCACCGTTGCATGACTTTTGTTTGACTTGTTTCATTTCGACTTGACCTCATTACGATTACGATTATTGACTACGGTTTCGTGTATGCTTTTTGGATGGAGGTAATGGCGCTACAGAAGTTATTATAGATTGGATTAGAGATGCTCTGTCTATACTTATTATCAGTGCTTTTTTCTAGAAAAAAAGATTCCGGAACTGAATAATTATGGAATTTTGTGCTAAAATTTCATTATTTTTATCAATCAATAAACACTGAAAAAGTGTAAAGTAGTAAACACTGGAATTGAAGTAAAACAAGTTACATTATATTACATAATTGAAATAACTTAGTAACATAATTCTCTTATTAAAAACTAAATTATTTTTTATTAGCCGAAAAGAGGTGCCGGAACGTCGTTCCGGAGCGTTCCATCTGAAAAAGCACTGTTTAATATGCCTACATGTTAAATTATGTACACGTTTTTCTATAGCTCAATTTCAGATCCCTTTGTACAGAGCTGGTAGCCCAATATATTATTCTCTTTAACATAATCGTGATTGGCATGCGAAGCGGCTCCCTCTTGCACCGAGGCGCCTTGACATATGCTTTAACCGATGTAGCTAAGCAGGCAGTCGTCCAGCTGCAGTCATAAATAAGCGTTAGGCCCCATCGGCTTCATTTTCTTAACCTCGGTATTACGGGGTGGGCGCCAGTCCTCTCTCCCTCGCCCATAAATCTGCTTACTATTTACGTATGGTAAGCAAGGATAGAATTTGCACTGGTTATAGTTTGAAAAGGTGATTTGGTGTTTAAGCTGTTTATGAGTAGCTCAATTGATCTTATCTACTCAAATGACTCATTTCACTTTCACTACATTCTACTCTACTCTAGTCTTGTCGAGTCTGGTTCATTGTAGTCTAGGCAAGTCTAGTGTAGTGTATTCTCTAGTCTAGTCTTATCTAATTTTATTCTAATCCGACTATGATAAGTTAATCTAAGATTTGACCAGATATGGAGCATCCAAACCAGTTGTTATATTAGACGAGTGTTTTGAATCTCGCAGCCATCTTTGTTACTTATATCCGAACTATACCACAACATAGACACAATAGTGGACCATAGATATACGATATAGTTGGATTACTTCACCGTTGTATGCCTTTTACCTTCAGGAACATTTAATACATAATTTATTAGCAATACTTTAACAGTTGTATAGTTTTTAATGACAAAGATAGTTATCATTCTGCGAAAACTATAACAGATGCAGGGCCCTCAAGAACCCAAATACGTGATATACTGGGAATACTGAACTAACTTATTGGCTTACATACTTACTTACTTAGGTGTTTTGCCTTTAAGAATTGAGATACGTAATATATTGAGAATACTGTAACGACTGTATTTAATTCAAGCGCATAGATGTTAATATTTTGGGAATTCTTCAAGGACAGAGTCAGGTGACATTGTGAGATCCCTACAACATTTGCGTTTCCCTTGACTCTTTGCAGCAGGTTTTCTAGCTCCGTCTTCACTTGAAGTCGAAATCAATCCACATGGCAACGGAACTCTTTCCGTTGGCAAGGAAACCGTCAACGTGCTTCTGGAATCATCGGCCATTCCAGCGCTGATCAGCGAACGACGCCTCGAGTACATCGCCGTCATTTCCGGTTCGGTGTTCACGATTCTTCTAGTCACCTGCGCCGGCGTCGGCTTGTTTCTCGTGCGCCGTCGCTACCACAGTCGTCAGCGGAAGTACACCAGCGCCGTAAACTGCGATGACAGCGGTGTTGAAAGGGACACTCTAGCGGTGGCGATGAATAGACTGTATCCGGGTAGCGACGATTGTGTGGGGAGTGAGGAAGGAGGCTTTAAGGGAGGGGGAGGAGTAGCGGGAGGGGTTGGTGGGCAGGGTGTAGAAACGGCCAACACCCCTCGGACTAGGGTCAGTGCTAAGACGATAAATGGTCACGTGTACAGCGTGGTGGCGACATCTGACGTCGACTCGGACGTCGGAAGACCGAACGAGGATAGGCGTCTGTCGTCGTCTGCGGAGGCGGAAGAAAAGGCTCAAGAACGACGGGGATTCGATGATTTCAGGGGTTAAGTATGATCAGGTGCTGCTTCATCACGTGCAGGTGTTCAAACTGATATTGCGCCCATATTTCATGTCTTGTCTGACATGTGTATTATCCTATCCTATCCTATCCTATCCTATCCTATCCTATCCTATCCTATCCTATCCTATCCTATCCTATCCTATCCTATCCTATCCTGCCATGCCCTATCCTGCCCTATTCTGCCCTATCCTGCCCTATTCTATTCTTTTATATCCTGTACTGAACTATACTGTACTATCGATCATTGCTAAAGATTCTGTACTATCTGTTCTTTTGATTTCTTATCCGATCTTATATTCTACATGTATCTCATATTTTCTTTCCATTCCACTGCACTTGATTATCATATTCTATTTCATTCTATACTATTCTATTCGAGTCTAGTCTGCTTTAGCCTATTTAATTCTGGCCTAGTTCAGTCGATTCCAATCTGTTTTTGTCTAGTCCAGTGCAGTCTAGTTTGCTATGACGACTTCATTGCTTAGTTTAATCTAGTCTAGTCTATTACAGCATAGTCTACTCTGTTTGAATCTGGTCAAATGCCTTGAATTGTGTTGCATTATTGTAGCATGATTTGTTCTGTTAGGTTCTTGCGGTGTCGAGGGAACTCGGGCTAGAGATGAATTCCTCGCTCGACTGAGGAACGATGTGACGCATTCCCGGCATAATTCCCTCGAATTTCATTCATTGATTCCCGACAGATTCCCTGCTGCCTTTGCCACTCCCGTCTGCTATGCTTTCCCATCAGACGACGAAGACTTCAGGAGTTGGTCTGATCCAACATCGCGTCTCTACGCCGGCGGAAGTCTTCGCACCAGTCCGGCGCAAGAGGTCGCTTCTGTTCGGCACTGCTCGCCGCTAGGTGTCGCCAGCCTAACGTGGTCTTCGCCAGCAGGGATCGCCAGTAGGTCACGTCGGAAAAGGTCTGGTTCTTTTGCGCCTTCCAGAACACCAGATCTTCTGGAGCGAAGGACTGAACTCTGGTCGCCTGGAAGCCAGCGCATTCGGTTGATTGGATTCGCCGAGAAGCTGCTTGAAGGAGATTTCTACGAGGTAATGAACACAGCGGTAAGGTAAGTTAAGGTTGGTAAGGTCTCTCTGGTTGTTTACTCAGATGGGGGTAGCCAAGTCCACGTTACGACGCCAAGCTGTTCTGTCTGGGTCGGTCCCCTCCATGCTGTATGAAGGTTTGCGAGATCCTTCTTCACGACTCTAGTCCAAGTAGTCCTTAGTTGACCGTGGGGTCTTCTTTAATCCCTCGGGGGCTTGTTCATTGAGGCCAACATTGTTCTCCGGTGGTCCTTTGTCTTCTGGAGCGCCAGCGACCTCCCCGAAGTAGCGCAGTCTGCGTTTTCAGACAGTGGCAACACGGGTACCATCGTTGTTCTGCATTTGATCGCGAAGTTGCTCACATGATCCGAGTTTGGAATCCGGGGATCCTTCCGAGGCACCACGTGTTAAGTGTGTTCTTGTTAATGGCCTTTGTAGTCGACCGCATCTCTAAACAGCAGAGCAGAACTGGCAGCACGTGTAGTCTGTAAAGCTGTAGTTAGTTTTCAGTACAACAGTAGAGCGCTAGGTGTTTTTGTCCATGAAGACCCTGCAGGATCTGGTGATAGCAATTTGGAGTTTGATTTCCTGTTCGCTGGAACCGCTGTATGAGCACTGTATGGATGTCGAGTAAGCAAAGGCCTCAACAACCTGCAGTCTTTCACAGTAGGCTAACTGGCCAGATGAGTAATCCGATGAGGATCTTGGTCTTACATTATTACTTCTGCATTTATTAGGCGCCACTATCTAATGACTAAGCATCAATCGATGGCGCCGAGCAGTTGTGAGTTAAGAACTTGCTCAAGGTCCCCACATAGTAACCGTCTCGGAGGAGACTCGAACCCGTACTCTCCGCGTTACAAGCCGAGCGCTCTATCCAATATGCTACAGTATCCCACGTCTTACCCAGTTGATCTCCAGACCAGAAGCTTTGTCTTCTGTGCTTATAACCTTCAGGGACAGGAGTAATACCGCTGCCATTTCTGCCAGCAGCGAAACACCGTCTGCGTAATCTAGGTCTGCAAATGTAAGTAAGGTAAGGTAAGTTTGTAAGGTAAGGCAATTTATGGTAAAAGAGATAGATATACGGTAAGTGAATTGAGATAGGTACTGTATAAGTTAAGATAATGTAAGCAAGTTAAAGTAAGGAAAGTTAAGGTAAGGTAAGGTGAAGGCAGGTAAGTTTGGTCAAATACAGCCCGTAAGGTAAGGTAAGATACGGAAGGAGTTTCGTTTTACGAGTTTCTGCAGAGGCGGGTAAACAAGTGTCTTACCTTTGGTTTTTGTATACACCTGAAAGTCTATTAAATCTATTAAGTCTCAATTGTTTCCAGATTCTATTGTATGACGCGTTGCTTACAAGTCCCTCATCGTTGTCGTCGTCTTCTTTCGCTGCTCCCTCGGACGAAGTGTCTCTGGTCGCTGTTAAGAGACTGAAACCAAACGTCAGTGAAGAGCAAAGGTTAGTCAAAGTAAAGTAGAAGTAAATAAAGTAAAGTAGAAGTAAATAGAGTAAAGTAGAAGTAAATAAAGTAAAGTAGAAGTAAATAAAGTAAAGTAGAAGTAAATAAAGTAAAGTAGAAGTAAATAAAGTAAAGTAGAAGTAAATAAAGTAAAGTAGAAGTAAGTAAAGTAAAGTAGAAGTAAGTAAAGTAAAGTAGAAGTAAGTAAAGTAAAGTAGAAGTAAATAAAGTAAAGTAGAAGTAAATAAAGTAAAGTAGAAGTAAGTAAAGTAAAGTAGAAGTAAGTAAAGTAAAGTAGAAGTAAGTAAAGTAAAGTAGAAGTAAGTAGAGGTCCCGTGCAGTGTACATCTACGGGCTTTCACCGCACGGACAGAGGAAATTATAATTATAATTAATCGAAGATTTGTATAGCGCCTCTTCAAGAGACAGGCGCTCTCGTCTCAACGACAGAAAACCATGATAGAATTAAATGATTTTCAAGCGCTTGTGGAATAGACGTAAAGAAAGACCAAGGATATCATGTCGTAGGTTGCTAGGCAACCTATTCAAGAAAGTTGGACCAAACATAGCGAAGCTTCTACTCTGCCCCGTGCAAGTTTAACCAGGGAACATCCGGGTCACCCTTTGTAGCAGAACGAAAGGATCTACGGCCACGAATGGAAAAGACCGAGACACATAACTCCATGAGATAAGATGGAGCACAACCCGCCAGGGTTTAACCCATAAGCATTAAGATCTTATGGTATCGGACATCTACGGGCGTTGAGCCCATGGTTGTTGTTGTTGTTGTTGTTGTTGATGATGATGATGATGATGATGATGATGATGATGATGATGATGATGATGATGATTAAGATATTGCACTCGATGAGCTATGAATGTCTGTTTAATAATAATTAATAATAATCTGCTCAGCAGGGTCGAACCTGCATTGTTCGATTACATTACAAATCCAGCTCTCTAGCAAATAGACCATCAATGGTGGAAGAAGAGGGTCGGGGCAAAGGTCAATGTCCAAATACGCAAGAAATCTTAGGTAAAGTTAAAGAAATAATTAGTTGCTGAATTGTCGTTCAATTTAGGGCGAGGTTCTACCGAGAGGTTTTGACTTTATCTCGGTTGAAGAACACAAACATCGTTCGACTCTTAGGGGTGACCAACGACGGAAGTGCTGGAGGTGGTGCTGATGGTGGTGGGACAGGTGGTGGTGTTGGTGGTGTGGCGTCGCTCTCTGCCATCTACGAGTTTTCGATCCAAGGTCATCTCAAGACTTTTCTCCAGGAAAGAATATTCGATGATCCCTTTTCGAAGCCAGACGACGGCAGTGTCAAGCGACCTTCGTCTCTTTCGTAAGCAAATTGATCTCATTTCGTCTGATCTCATTTGATCTAATCTAATCTCATTTCATCTAATCTCATTTTGTTTCGTCTCACTAACCTCAGGCTAGTGTGATCCATTCTAATCTAGCCTAATTTGCGTTTCATCTTTAACCTCTACCAAATCTCTTCTGATCTAATCTCAGCTCAGCTCAGCTCAGCTCAGCTCATATCGTCACATCTCTTTCACAGTTCAGGAAAACTATCAATTCTTAATCTCAGACCTTCTGAAGTAAATTGGCTTAAATCTTTCGAATAGGCTACTCTTAGTGTTCTACGTGTATGTAAGAGCCTGCAAATGTAGACTTTTCAGCTCTCATTCATTCATCTGCGAATAAACTTGTTCTTAACTGATTCTTATATTTTTATGACTGGAGGTTACCTTTAAGAAGTGCTGTGTAATTGCCTGGTTACTTCACATTATATTAACTAGATTACATTACATGCACAGTGGCCTATTCGGTAGACCGCTGGGTCTGTAATTCAACGCTTGCGGGTTCGCGCCTGCACAGCGGACTCCGTGTATCAACCTTGAGCAAGTTGTTTGCGTACGCTCTACTCGCATTTTATTATTAGATTCACTGACCTTGCGACCATGATTACTGCAATAGAATAAAATAAATGGAATAAATAAAAAATAAAATGAAATTGAATAAATAAAATAAATAAAACAAATAAATAAAAAATAAAATAAAAATAAATAAAATAAAATAAATAAAATAAGCTGCATTACGTTGCATTGTAATACATTATATTACAGATGTAAAATTTTCTTTTAGCTTTGCAACTTTGTTGCAAGTGGTGCTGCAGATAGCGTCAGGCATGAGGTACCTCGAATCAGGGAACCATGTCCATCGCGACCTGGCCACTCGCAACTGCCTCATCGATCAACATAACATCGTTAAAATCTGTTGCTATGAAAACAGAGGTAGCTATGGTCGCTTCTGCGGTGACTACAGCAGTATCGATGGTCACGCTCTGCTGCCCATTCGGTGGATGTCCTGGGAATCAGTTCTTTTGGTTAGTATCTGTTCGTTCCCTGATCTGATGTGGTCTGATCCGGCCTAAGCAGATCTGATCTAATCTATTCCAATCCAATCTAGTTCAGTCTACTTTAAAGTCTAATCCAGAAAGAAAGTATAGTCTATTGTATGCTGTTCTAGCCGAGTCTAGACCAGAATGACATTCTCTTCTGTTCTATTCTATTCTATTCTATTCTTGTCTAGTCTAGTCTTGCTAATGACAATCTAATCTAGTCTAGTCTACTGTAGCAATGGCGTATCCAGGATTGCTTTCCTGAGGGGCAAGAGCATTTCCAGAGGGGCGCCATATTCTGGCAGCCTACCATGCATGGGTCTGGCCTGAGGGATGCCGGCATATAACCAAGAGATTCGGGGCAGAACCGCCCCCACGCCTATGATTTTGATGGTGATTTTCAACTGAAGTGACGATAGGCACTGTGATAACGGGGCTATAGAAGTCATTAGATTAGATTAGATACTATTGTTAGCTGATAGCGAATGTAAAACGTAAATGTACACTGTTTTATATAGCGACCATATCACATTGACCCCGCTCATTTTGCAATAATTTAATCAGTTGAGATCCTTCACCACCGCTGCCCGTTTGAATGGGCGTCACGCCATTTAAGGTCTCCGTGTGCGGACCCTGCTAACACGAGATTCAAATCTCTGAAATATAGCCACTATCGGTATGCGTACTGGCATATAGTACTGTTTCATTGGACACTATAGGAGCTTTTACATGTATAAAAGAAAGCTACATGCAAAATGATTGGCTACTGAGCATTCCAGGTGATTTTCAGGGTTTGTAACACAGATCAAATACCTTCTGAACCACGGTGATGTCACAATATGCTAGGTATTAGTTACAGTCTGTGATCGTGCATGGAGTTCTAGCGATGATCCGTTTGGAATCTTCTGTGCAGGGAAGGTTCTCATCGAGGAGTGACGTCTGGTCCTTTGGCGTAACCGTGTGGGAGGTCTTCACGCTGGCCAAGTACCAGCCGCTGTCTTCGCTGACTGACCGTGAGATTCTCGAGAACCTGACCCACTTCCATATCGGGGACGGGCTGCAGGTGCTTCCACAGAGACCCTCGTCGTGCCCAAGAGACATCTACAACCAGCTCGTCAAGAAATGCTGGAGTCAAAGAGAGGAACGCCGACCGTCGTTCGCTCAGATTGTCGCCTACTTAAGACAAAAGTGTGCTACTTATCACTCCTAACAGAAAAAGAAGACAAGACGACAAGAAAAGAAGATGACGACGACGACGTCGACGACGAAGAAGAAGAAGAAGAAGAAGAGAGCAGTCCATTCAAGCTATTCCCTAAAAGCATTCATGGATATAAAGTGTTAACGACTTTGTTTTCTCAACCTTGGCGTGTGAGGGCTGGTGGCCAGTCATCTGACTCGCCGTCTGATCTTTCCATCGACAGTAGACCTATATGCTCCCACTGAAGATGCATTTTCTTCGTAGGCCTACATTTTGCATCTATACCCGACGAGGAAGTTCATGTAACGGAGCGTAACGCGTTGGTCGTTTTCATGTTACTTCTTGAGTTTATAAAACCTCGGACGATGGCCGGTTCGCACTTCAATCGGTACTTGGCTAAAGTTCTGCAAAGCTTATAACTGTGATTCTTATAAGTTACTGTGAATATCGCAAAGCTTATAAATGTGATTCTTATAAGTTACTGTGAATATCGCAAAGCTTATAACTGTGATTCTTATAAGTTACTGTGAATATCGCAAAGCTTATAAATGTGATTCTTATAAGTTACTGTGAATATCGCACCATCAGTGATGCTGTGAACATCACAATAATTTTCACGAAAGCACTGTGAATTATAAAGTTATTTACCTTGAATATAACAGTAATTTACATCATAAACGTTTTTATGAGCCCCGAAAAGGCCATTGCGAGCGGTAACCTCATCTTGGGATACCCAAATCCATTCCAAGCCTGGATGAAGAGAATTGCTGGACGAATGGGTGCAAGAAAGTTGCCCCGTAAAGAAAAAGACAACAGAAATATGCCACACAACAGTCATAAAAATGCAACGTCCTCTTCAGGACACATAGGACACGGAATTTCCACTGATGGAAACAGTTGATGATGATGATGATGATGATGATGATGATGATGATGCGGATGATGATAATGATCACAGTTATTTACTTTAAACTCATTTTTATTATTTTTGATGACTTAAGCGCGCTGTATGGTGAGCTTAATTAGACATGATAAGTGCTGACTCGGCAGTTTGTTCTAATGCTGACTTACCTGTGCAGATGGTAGTGTAAGTTGTTGCAGGAGGGAATTGCGTAGATAGGCTTACCGGGACATCATCAATGCTTACAAAATTGATGTAGGCCTCATTTTGATAATTATAAAAGTTTATCTCTGGGTGAACATTTAAATTCTGGCATGTAAAATACATACCATTAGGAAACAAAAGAACTGTCGATTTAATGAAGTTTCTCATGTTTCTCATATTGAAGTATATAGAGTTCTACAGCCTTCGTTGTCTTCATCATCATCATCATCATCATCATCATCTTCTTCTTCTTCTTCTTCTTCTTCTTCTTCATCATCATCATCATCTTCATCATCATCACCAACAACAACAACCACCACCACTACCCCATCGCCATCATCATCGTCATCATCATCATCATCATCATCAACAACATCACCATAATCATCTGTAATGTGGCCTTATCTGAAGTTTTGCTGTTTCAACAACATGCTGCCAGCCGCCTCAGTGGAGGCTGTTAACACTGTCTTAAAATATGCCATAAAATGTTTGTTTACACGCTTGCACAAGCGTGTTTTAACACACAACAGTAAATGAGTTTTATAAAAACATTCCTAAGAAACGGCCAGTTTTAATTGTTTTCTGACTTTCTAACTATGTCAGTTGGTGCTGAATTGGAATTCCCCGATGACTTTCTAACTATGTCAACTGATGGTGCTGAATTGGAATTCCCCGATGACTTTCTAACTATGTTAACAGTTGGTGCTGAATTGGAATTCCCCGATGACTTTCTAACTATGTCAACTGATGGTGCTGAATTGGAATTCCCCGATGACTTTCTAACTATGTTAACAGTTGGTGCTGAATTGGAATTCCCCGATGACTTTCTAACTATGTCAACTGATGGTGCTGAATTGGAATTCCCCGATGACTTTCTAACTATGTCAACTGATGGTGCTGAATTGGAATTCCCCGATGACTTTCTAACTATGTCAACAGATGGTGCTGAATTGGAATTCCCCGATGACTTTCTAACTATGTTAACAGTTGGTGCTGAATTGGAATTCCCCGATGACTTTCTAACTATGTCAACAGATGGTGCTGAATTGGAATTCCCCGATGACTTTCTAACTATGTCAACAGATGGTGCTGAATTGGAATTCCCCGATGACTTTCTAACTATGTTAACAGTTGGTGCTGAATTGGAATTCCCCGATGACTTTCTAACTATGTCAACAGATGGTGCTGAATTGGAATTCCCCGATGACTTTCTAACTATGTCAACAGATGGTGCTGAATTGGAATTCCCCGATGACTTTCTAACTATGTTAACAGTTGGTGCTGAATTGGAATTCCCCGATGACTTTCTAACTATGTCAACAGATGGTGCTGAATTGGAATTCCCCGATGACTTTCTAACTATGTCAACAGATGGTGCTGAATTGGAATTCCCCGATGACTTTCTAACTATGTTAACAGTTGGTGCTGAATTGGAATTCCCCGATTTGTTTAAGATAACGGCAACTCATCGTTAAATCTTACGGTAATATTTGATTAGCGTAGAAGTTCAACCTCTGAGCATGCTGACATGGATGACTCTAGATTTTGGGTGGCATTTTAATCCGAGCTAATGTCATGAAGAGCAGGTAGTGTGACGCGCCCAGAGTCGATAATATCATAAAATTTAGAGTGAAAAACAACATTAAATAGAGTCAGTTATAGCATTTCACTTCGTGAGTTTATGCAAGTACTTAACTTTTACTAGTGTTCACTAAAACTGAGATTGTGATAACGACAATTTGTACAGCATCGTATATAGCGAGCAACTGGAAGGTTTAGTTGGGGACACTAGAATCATTAATTGGATGACTGGGGCAAATCGAATTCTCTAACCAGTTCAATCCTTTCAAGGGTGTTACAAGGTCTTTCTTGAAGGATTTTAGAGTTTTAAATGGGATAACCCAAGATATTGGGACTTCCTATTGGTTTCAGGATGTCATCGATCATCGATTTCCCACATTCTCATCGCCCCATTTGCATAGCCACATTAGCAACGCGAATTCCAATAATGCTCCCAACGATGACGTATGCCAAAATGCCAAATCCGAGAGAGACACGAGCTGCATTTCGAGCCGCAACGGATTTTTCGTTGGCCAGCTGGTGATTACCGGCTGCAATAGCTCGGCGACACTCAACAGACCTTTTGATTGCTACGATTCCAAACATCCAGCAGCAACAAAACGTGACGAATATCGCAAAACCAAAGTAGTCATTCGGAGGATCTTCGAGAATCGGTTGGTCAGTGAAGACAGGTGGTTGAACATCAAACATTTGTGGCTGTGTTACGACAGCAGCCTGTCCAGCCTCGGGTGGAAGGCAAGTGACGACAGCTGAGCGGGGGTCGTTGGCGATCGAAGCTGGGTAGGTTGACTGATGCCCAATCCAATGAATTTCTTGTGGAGCTGATGGACCGCAGGGAAGTGTGGAATAATTCTGCCCGATGTAGTTGGTCGGGGGTCCATAGCCCCCATAGCCAGGTTGATAATTATGGGCGTCGTGTTGTGACGATGGGTGATGATGCGGCTGTTGAAGATAAGGTGGATTCTGTGGAGGCTGTTGATAATGAGGATACTGTGGTGGATTCTGGTAGGCAGGGTTACTGAAACCCCCTTCGATCGACTCCGCACTCTCTGCCTGATTCAAGTTATCACCTAAAATTATGAGTTCTTCGCCTTCGTCAGTGTACATGTAGTAACCAGTTGCATTTAAAAATAAAAATACAAACACATTGTTTGTATGAATGAATGTATGCATACACTTCAGTATGTATGTATAAGTATGTGAACATATTTATGTATGTCTGCCTATAAACTCTGTATATATTTCCATACCGCCTATTTTAAAGCATCGCAAAGGTGCTCCTGAGTGTAACCCAAGTCACGCAAAAGTTCTGATAGAAGAAGTTGAACCGTAAGCGAATGATAATTACATGGTTCAAGTAGGTCATCGCTGGCAGTCCCTCGCAGACAAATATTACCTGACCACCGATATCTCTTGCGGGGTTGACAAGTAGACATGTATTCTCGGAATTCCAAGTTCTAGTTGAGCCAAAGACGGAGAACGAAAGCGAGTGGAAAGAACTGCTCACAGCATTTACATCCACTGACCGACCATCTCCAGGACGATGGTTGAGTATAATGCACTCCGAGGCCCCTTCATTCCCGGAGTTTTCCGGTTTGGAAACTTCATAGCGTAGACCAGAGGTATTATACAAAACACTCCATAGTAGTGGCTTAGACGAAATAGATCCTCAGATTGCCAGATCAGCCATTGAATCTATTTCGATCCCTCTTGCTAACATTATAAATTGCTCTATTACAACTGGTCTAGTCCCTAATAGTTTAAAGTCTGCTAAAGTAGTTCCTATCTTCAAATCAGGGGAAAAAAATAACTTTTGCAACTATAGGCCCATATCAATTTTACCCTATTTTTCTAAATTCTTTGAAAAAATAATTTATGAAAGGCTCGTATCATACTTTACATCAAAAAAGATTTTATATAAAAACCAATATGGTTTTCGTTCGGGACATTCAACATACATGGCCTTACTTAAATTGCAAGATAAGATCTCAGAGGCAATGGACAATAAGCAGTTCTCTATAGGCGTTTTTTTTGACTTGTCTAAAGCATTTGACACTGTGAATCATGATATTCTGTTAAACAAACTTGAACATTATGGCATACGAGGAATGTGTTTAAAATGGTTATCTGATTACTTACATAATAGAAGGCAATGTGTTTCATATAATGGGTACACTTCCTGTGAATCTTATCTTACCTGTGGTGTGCCTCAAGGCTCTGTCTTAGGCCCACTACTGTTTTTAATTTATGTCAATGATATATCGAACTCTTCCTCATTACTCCATTTTATTCTGTTTGCCGACGACACCAATGTATTCATGTCTGACAAATCTTTTGAATTGCTGGTTAATAAAATTAATGAAGAGCTAAAAATGGTATCAGCATGGTTCAAAGCAAATAAATTATCACTAAATATTAAGAAAACGAATTTCATATTATTTAGCTCACAGAGAAAAATTATACCTAAATGTAATCTCAGTATAAAAATAGATAATATAAATATAAATCAGGTGTCATCCACAAAATTTCTAGGAGTTCACATTGACGAACATTTGACTTGGAAAGAACACATAAATACCATATCTAAAAAAATATCAAAAAATATTGGTATTATCTCTCGTATCCGCCACAAATTACCCCAAAATATATTATTGAACCTATATTACTCCTTAATATATCCATATATCTCGTATTGCAACATTGTTTGGGCTTCCACATATCATACTCGCCTGTCTAATCTTAGAACCCTACAGAAACGCATCATCAGAATTATATTTAATCTACCCTTCAGAACCAGCACTCGATTGTCCTTTCATAGTCAAGGAATATTACCTTTTGATTGTATTAATAAATTGCAAATAGGTTTATTTATGTTTAAACTAAAAAATAATCTATTACCTGTGGACTTCTACCAATACTTTTGTATGAATTCAGATGTGCATGGTCACTATACACGATCATCTCATATGTATCATAAACATTCTGTTCACACTACTAATAGGCAGTTTAGTATTATAATATGTGGACCGTCATTCTGGAATTCTCTGCCAACTGTTATTACTAGCTTGCCAACATTATACCAGTTTAAAACAAATCTAAAATCTCATATACTCAATGCACATAGTTAAGTATTTTTTTGGTGCTTAGTTAAGTGTTTTTTGTTTTGTTTAGGTTTATGCAATGACATTGATTATAATAATTACTTATATTTTAGATTATTAATTGTTTTACTCAGTATTTTACTGTCACCTTTTTGTAATCCATGATGTAAATAGGTGACCTTAGTAGCGGAACTGTTTGTTCCTTTTAGGTCAGCCCATTGGCACCACTGTATGTGACAGACTTTAATTGTGCTTGTTAATTATTTTTTTGGTTGTCAATAAAAATATCTCTCTCTCTCTCTCTCTCTCTCTCTCTCTCTCTCTCTCTCTCTCTCTCCATCGTCTAGCATTTTAGGTAATAGAGCATGAAGGCTAATAAATAACGCTCCCACGTTCCATTTTGGTAAGTAAGGTGGCGCTCATTTCCTCCTCTTCAGCCCTTGAGCCGACAGTGGACGAATCCCAAAGTTGTGAATACTGGGCCTCCGCATTGCAAACCTTACCGTTTACTTCCCAGCGTAAGCCGGTAGCAAATTTTACAGTTTGATTGACGAGGCAAGTGTACACGAAAATCTTGCCCAGGCTCATTGCAGGAAATCCACTCAGCAGGATCAAACCCGCAATCATTAGATTAAAAATCAAGCATGCTAACGAATAGACCACCTTGCGGCCCACTAGACCATTCAGTGCTTTGTACACGAAAACATCAAGCTCTCTTGTTTTGTCTTGTTGACGGGTGGAGGTAGCACATGCACTTATTATGTTTGCATTTAAACTGAAATTCTAAAAAGAACGAAATATTGAATAGCAGTAGTCCAGTCTCCAGTCGTCGCAGTAGGGGTGAGCAGACAAGTGCACAGGCTGCTCCGAGAGCTAGAGGTCAAAGAATCTGAATGAAGTCTCATGTTGTCAAAACGAGACTCCAGTGACCGTTTTGAATCTAGGGTCACAATTAGGTCGCATACCACGAACTTTGTGTACCAGGGTACGAGATATAGAATTCGAACTAAAATCAGACGTATTTGTATATGGGAGTGCTTGCATTTGAGACCGACCTTCGTGAATTGGTTCCTCGGAGTATGGTGGTGGTTGGTCTGTGCTATCGTAGGTGTAGTCTTCATCGTAATCAGGGGGTGGAGTGAAGCCATGACCTGATGAACTTGATGACATTGTTCCTTTGTCGATCTTACTGCAAAAAATCAGGTCCAGTGAACCAAAGAATCTTCCTACATGAAAATATGCATGCAAAAGTAATATGACTATGCAGCTTTTATGAATAAATCTTAGATGAAATTGATTTATTCCAAAATGCCAACGAGTAATTTCCTTCAAGATACGGTCCTTACACGTTCCGTTAAATGGCCTGGCAGCCATTAAAAAAGCAGCGGTGGTGAAGGATCTCACCCAGTAGATTCATTGAAGATTAAGAAGAGTCGAGGTCCTACGGTGCTATAGAAAACTGTGTTCTTTTATATTGTGTGGATTTGTATAGAATTATCTGGTTATAGTCAACTGTAATACAGTTCAGTAAATTTCTTTACATAACATTATAGCGACACAATACTATGGAATGGAAGACCACATGTATTTGTTCAGCTACAAGACACTTCAGTTCTACATGTCACATTAAATTTGAGAGAATCAGGAATCGTCTACGTGGTTATACCATCTTTAGACATTCTGACTTATCGTGACTGTCGGTTGATGTAACTGAGCATTTATATAATGCCTTTGCAAATCTTTTAGAGCATACTGGAGAGGTTTCTTAAGCGGATAGATATGTATAACAGAAAGAAAGTTTAAGGGAAGCGCCTAGAAAAGCCAGTTTGAAATGAGTTATTAGGCAATGTTATTCAACTTAAAGAGGAACCGTACTGTATCTTCGACGAACCTCTATGAATTTTCTGTCCACCGTTGAATCGATAGTGCAGTCCATATTAGTATAATGAGGCTTACAACAATGCCGTGAAATAATCGACAGCTGAAATTCCGTCGTTTGGCTGTTTATCCTAATACCTTAAGCAACGCGAAGTCAAACAGCGTTCAAAACAATCCTACCAGCTACTTCGGTGCTTGCAGAGCCCTGAAAGGGTGCGTCTGAACTATTGCTGTTTGTATAAGCCAATGAAGAGGACGGCCATCGTCACGTTCTAATTGTATTCTTGAAAAGATGTATCATGGAGCGTAACAAACATCTAAGCAACTGCCATCCATGCTTAGTTTAACAAGCGAATCAGTCGATGCAATTTTACACACTTCTTAGTCTGAAGCTTTCCAATATGATACCAACTTGGCTTTTATTGCATGCTTCACCTGCGTCTCGCTATTAAAGCACCCGAACTGGTAAACAATGTGTCATATTCAAATTGTAAAACTGTACACCTTTTTCTATAGTGACGGTAATGGCCTCGACCCTATGGGGTGAGATCCTTCACCACCACCACACGCCATTTAAGGTCCTTGATCACCGACCGTGCTAGCCCGAGATTCAAATCTCTGAAATAAGCCATGACCGGGACGCGAACCGGGGATCCTCACGCACAGAGGCTTCCTTGGCGTACGCGCTTACCGATTTAGCTAATTATTGTCCTCAGTCGCAGTGGAATCACAGGCAGGCAGGCAGGCAGGCAGGCAGGCAGGCAGGCAGGCAGGCAGGCAGGCAGGCAGGCAGGCAGGCAGGCAGGCAGGCAGGCAGGCAGGCAGGCAGGCAGGCAGGCAGGCAGGCAGGCAGGCAGGCAGGCAGGCAGGCAGGCAGGCAGGCAGGCAGGCAGGCAGGCAGGCAGGCAGGCAGGCAGGCAGGCAGGCAGGCAGGCAGGCAGGCAGGCAGGCAGGCAGGCAGGCAGGCAGGCAGGCAGGCAGGCAGGCAGGCAGGCAGGCAGGCAGGCAGGCAGGCAGGCAGGCAGGCATTTGTACAGAAGCCACTTGGCTGAGTACCGGCATTTGTTGTGGTGTTTTCCTCTGTTTCCGTGGCTCTTTTCTTGGTGTTGTTTCTGACATTCAGTACTTCAGTTCTGGCTTGATAGGGCATGTGCGTAGGCGCTCTAACCATCAGGCGACTGTGCTGCTCAATGGGCTACCGCGCACACTGCAGATAAGTAAACTGCTTCATTCCTTATGAAGCGTCATGTATAGAGCTGCAGTCATTTTTAAGAATGGATCATCAGAGATGAACATATAAAATACAATTTTAATTTTTAACGTATAATTTTGTGATAGTAGGCCTAAAACAGCGCTGCACACTGTGCAGTTGCAAATTGTAGGCCCTACGCGGCACAACAGCTAAGTCGGACTAAACTTAAGGATAAAGTCGTAATCGTAATTCCGAGATTTCTACAGCGCCCAACGAAAGCCGCGCCGCGGGGACCAGCTTATTCACAGAACATAGAAAACACCGATACCGGCATCGCGATATTTAGAAAAACCGAAACACTACCGAACAGACATTGGAAATATACCAGGAAAAACGCTGAAGACCAATGCCAAATTAAAATACGGATTTCGATCGAGCTCTTTAATAGGAAGTTTGACATCTTATTCTACCATAAGCTCTTTGGTTCTAATGGACGCCTTAATAAAGTATCAGGTACTACGTCATTAAATGCGTAAGGCTTATCGTGATATGTATTCTGTGGCGTTACTGGTGTAAGAGTTGTCGCCATTTTAGCGAATATTGGTTAAGCGATGTAAGTAGATGAAATTTATTTATATTCATACAAAGCTGTAGAAATTCTGCGTTGGTTTGCACGCCATTATCAGTAGGTTGATTTATTTGTTTTGACCGCTTACTCAGAAAATAGGAGTGTTTTCATTTTCGATCGTGTGTAGTTTTTAGTCTGGTTAGGTAGTCAGTCATTTATTACTACAATTCCGCAACAACATGAGGTATGGCCTAAATAATGGTTAAAGGGTATTTCTGCAAAAATGCATACAAGGAACAGTAGTCAAACAACCAGACAGCTTTTCCTTAGGGGCTACATGCCTTGAAGAAGAATTTCGGTTTCATCTGACACACTAGGATTTGAACCTCTGACAGAGGTGAACGGCAGATGCATTCCCAGTCTGTCATCATGCCAGTTAAGTAATCCAAGGCAGATGGGTTTTATATATCCTTTTAGCGCGCTGGGGTTTGATGTGTGGCAGGTGTTGAATTTTGATAAAATTTGGTTTCGGCTGCTTGCTTCACTTAATACTATGTCTGCCCCAGATCGGGAGAGAAAATAGAGTTTAGCACGCAGGAAATGTGGAATAAGTAAGTAAGTATTCAATCAGATGTAAGTAAAGTTAAATACTTTTACCAGTTTAAACAAATTCTGAAATCAATTAACTTTCAGTGATACATAAAAGAATGTTCGAGAAAATGTTGTTATAACAAAATGCACTTTGCCAGATACACTTCTGGAGATACGCTGGAAACAAATCACGACTTGTGCAACCTTTTCAATTTCCATATGTTTTACCTCATCATTGTCTGCATCTCTGAAGTGCCATTTATGCCCAACAAACTACAGAATGCATAAAAATGCTGTTTTCTAAGTTTTTGAGATTTGAACTAGCTTGTGTTACATTGATATTTTATGATTAGTTATTTATTTGTTAGAAATTTGTTTATTGCAGTGCTCTTTCTTTTGCAGTCTAATGTGGCCATACTGAGCTGATAATTTAGTGGCCGAAACTGAAATTTTTTGAGTGTCTTGGACTAGGTTAGATATTTTGAAATGCTTTGTAAATTCTGGTTTATGTTGAAGCTGCATTTAAGAATTGTAAGTTACTATTTGTGATGGACAGGTGTGATTTTCACCCAAGTATTGAGCAACTCCAGGTGATTCCAGTGTCAGACCCAGTTGTGATTTTGTCTGATTTTGTGATTCTTTGGCAAGACTCTAGTAAGGGAAGGAAAAGATTTATAGGGTGCCATAGCACAGTCTAGGTCGAACGATAGGACTTTGGTTATGACTCAGAAGGGTGGTGCTTGTACTTAGATAAATGTTTTTGTGGTGTTCATGTTTCTTAGAACTGGGCAATCATGCCTCCAAGCAATGTTTTGCCAATTCATGGCAATGAGAAAACTATGAACCTAAATTCCCTGGTTCTCACAAACATTCAATCATCTCCTTACTTCAAAGTTCACCTGTATGAGCTGAAGACCTACCACCAGGTGATAGACGAGATCTACTACAAGGTAAGCCTCTGGTAAGACACCAAAGTAACACTACTATTCATTTCACTATTCATTTCTGTAAATTATGAAATTATTAATATTGTTAATCTGTTTTGTTTTTAAAATTTTTGCACTTTCAGATGACAAGGCATCGGTTTGAATTTGGTAAGCTGTTCTGCATAAAGGCTTGCTTTGGATCCTGCAACAGTATTGCAGACTTAGTTCGGCTGTTCTGTTCCTCGTGCTCAGTGCATGATGGAATGGAGATTGACACTGGGACAGAAATTGCCTCCATCCCAACCCCGTCCCCATAAGGAATGTCCTTGTCCCTATGAAGCAAAACCACCAGATAAAAATGCTCAGTATATATTAAAATCTTAAGTTTTTTAAATAAAGCACTTCAAAACTGCTCACTGTTTACTTAGTCTTAACATCTATTTAGGTTCAGAAGTCCATCGTCATAACAAAAAATATACTGTTCTATTTACTATTAAATCCATTGAGCAGTAAAAGACCATCAATGGTATCTTCCACAAGTTAGTTATTACTACAAACTGATGTTCTTTTGCTGACTTTTTTCAAAATTCCCCTCTGGTTCTTTCTACTTCTGCAGGAAGGTGATGAGAACAGTTTGAGCACTTTGAAGATCATTAGCTGAGAGTTATTCATGCTTTGTACCAACAAATAGCGCTTTTTCTACAAAACCTTTGAAACCTTCTGCTTAATAATCAAATATCTGTAGCACGCATCCTGACAATGCTGTTAACTATTTCAGATTCTTTCATAGTAAACGTATACGTTAAGTGTAAGAAAAATGGAGTCGCTGACGCTTCATGCCCATGGCTGACACTCTGGTTTAGCTTAAGGGACTGCTGTTGTTTTCATCTTATGGTGACCGAGGTACTGCTCTGGTTATCATAGCATCACAAGTGTGTAGATTAGATTAAATTAGATGTTTCAGTTTATTTGCTTTTCACTGAAATAGGTGAATCACCTTGAACCATGGGAGAAGGGAAGTCGGAAGACTGCTGGACAGACGGGAATGTGCGGAGGAGTAAGTATGTTGACTGAATTTCTCAACTGTTTTGTTTCTGTAAGTGCTTGATAACCATTCCTTTTGATTGTGAGGATATGCTGTCAGGTCAGTAGCACCTCTGAGTTTGTTTTGAAAGGTGCTATATTTTTTGTAATTACTATGACAACCACAAAATTTGTAATTTTACAAAAGCACAAAGAGTAACCATGTTTGACACCTTTGTGAGGTTCACAAGAGGTGCTATGTAAATAGCCAGATACATGCTGTGTGAACTGTTCTAATCTGCAGACTTAGAATTTGAAATTTTAAAAGAATCTGAATTGTCCTTTATGTGGCTATCAATCAGAAAAAGAAGTGTGGCTCTAGAGAATGTGGAGCTCTAGAGAATTATTCTTTGTGTAGTTCTTTCCATTGGATTGTGGTTTTGAGATGCAGCTTTGCTTTGAAGCGACTGTCTATTGATGCCTGAATTTTCATACCAGCAGTATAGAAATTTGCAGATGAAATTAGATTGTTGATAAATTTTCTTTAATTAGTCTGCATTTCTGTTAAAACCCAATAAAAGAGAGAACAGAAATTATATTGGTCTGATTGCGGAGTAACTGCTGTTGAATCTGCTTCTGTTTTAGGTCCGTGGAGTTGGAGCGGGTGGCATAGTATCGAGTGCCTACTGCCTGCTCTACAAGCTCTACACGCTTAAGCTCACACGCAAGCAGCTGATTGGTCTCTGTACACACTCGGATTCACCATACATCCGTGCGCTCGGGTTAATGTACATTAGGTAAGTGGGTATGTGTCCTGCTCTCACTATTTACTAAGTTTGCTTGCATCAAACTTAGCTGAAAAGGCGATGGTCATAACTATGTTGCCTGTCCACTGGTATGCTCAGGATCTGTAATCTAGCTGTTGTAGGTTGAGCCAGCTGAACAGACTCTGTATAGTGAACCTGGAAAGTTGTTTGCACACACGGTTCACTGTTCTTACACCTCGGATTCCAATTTACTGATGCTGAGTGTTTAACAAGTGCAGTAAATAAATAAATATAAATACTAACTAATGTATTAATGTTAATGTTGAATGTTTTAGATTTTAAAAGATGTCTTTCACTGAGTCATGTGTTTGATTCTGTATTTGCCCGCTTTAAAGGAACTATCAATTGATGCCACGTGCATTATGATAGCAATGCTGTGGAATTCGTTGGATTGCATTTTTTGGTTGGCTACAGACATACCAGTTTCTGCGTGCTTATTCTTGGGTTTTCTTTCTATATTGGCAGATCGGTTTTAGTGCACAGGTGCAAAATGTGCTGTACAAGACTTGTACAGCACCCTTTTCTTATGGCGCTATATAAATTGTCTTATTATTATTATTAAAAGGCAGTGCAGTAGAAGTTGTGTAGTTTGATTAGATTTTTGATTAGATTTTCAATGGATTATTTTCTTTTGGCAGATACACTCAGCCTCCAGGTGACCTTTGGGAATGGTATGAGCCTTACCTGGACGACGAAGAGGTGAGTTTTCCAATTTCTTCTCTCATATGTGGAAGTTGTTGAGCAGAACTTGAGCAATTTGAGCTTTGGATTACTTTGTTCTTTGTGCTTATAGAAATTTTGACAAAGAATGCTGGTTTGAATGTGATACTTACGGTTTTGTCACAGTGTTAACTGACTAGAATTAGAGATGTGACTACAGCAAAAAAATAGCACATCTTAAGATGTGCTTTACGAGGTCCACCGTTCTTGGACTCAGTTTTTATTTGGTGGTTTCTTCTCAGCTGAATTGATTGTTATCTAGATTAGCAGACTTACTGTAAATTGCAATTTGGAGTCAATTTCTTCAAGCCTGTTGTAGTTCGTAAATGAAGGTGTGTCATGGTAGCACCAGTAGCGGTGATGAAACTTGATTTCCGGTGGAGTCGCTGACTTGAGTCGTGGAAGTTGCATGCACTAAACATCGACGACAAATGACCGTTTCAGTGAGGAGAGTGCAGGACAATTCTTACAACTTATGGACGAACGTTTTGTGAGCTAGCGTTCGTTCATCAAAAGAACTTTACTAGTCGATGAAGAGGTTGCTGTCATGGCAGAATTGTGCATATTTTTACACTTTTGAAATTGCATTTTTCGAGTAGAATGTTTCTCCATGAACTGGTTTTTGACTTGATTGACTCTAGATTTTTTGTCCAGTTTACAGTATCGTTCGATTCTTGCACAGCAGAGTGATGCAGCAGAAATCCGTAGATAAGACTAGTGTTTATTTATAGCCTAAATGCATGGATTGTGTACAGTTTATCTGGGTGAAGAATAGGTTGCAAAGACAGCACAGGCTGCAAGCACCTGCAGTCTTAAGTTTGTGTAGAAGGCGTTTTAGAAATTTTCAGACTATTGGCATATTTTAATGTTTAATAATTTTGTACTACCCAAAGGTTTTACACACTCAGGTGTACTATGCACAAGAACAGTGGTGATGTAAGACTGATCCTGAAAGAAGAGAATGTAAAATAATTTCAATTTAATTTAATGATTTAATTTCCAGTTGTTCGCACTGCTGCATGTGTTGGATCAGGTCTGAGACTGTTGGTCCAAATGTTCAGGTGAAACAAATCAAGTAGAATTTTACACATCTGGTATCTCTTCTGCAAATTGTTCTGTTTAAATGATAGAGAACAAAATGTTGTTTAGATTTCATTGTTTTGGTGAAATTGTGAAGGAGACAAATATGCCTTGAAAAATTTAGATGATAAAATCTAGATTGAACTGCTGACTCATCTGTAAAGATCCAGGCTCAGAACCCGCTTTCCCTGCATGGTTGACGATCCTAGCCTGGCTCTCTGGTGTCTAACCTTTCAGATTCAGCTGACCTTGTCAAAGGTTAAGATTGCATGCTGGTTTTGCTGTAAAGTGGCTTTTGATTCATGCTGTGCAGATAGTTGTACTGAATAACTCAAATAAGATTGAATTCTCTAAACAGTTTTACTTATAAAAAACCACAATCTGTTCTGCAGCAAATTGACGTCAAGGCTGGTGGAGGCAACGTGATGACTATTGGTGAAATAGCACAGCAGTTTCTCACGAAGCTCGAGTGGTACAGCACACTGTTTCCCCGCATTCCTGTGCCCATTCAGAAGCAGATTGAAGCTCATCTGTCGGCCCGTCGTGCTAAGAACTGGAACAAGACGGCCCCTGTGCACCTGGATGCTGAACCAGTACAACCAGAATCCCGAAATGAGGGTGACGGTTTGTTTGGGGAAGCGGAAAGGCTATCACGGCGGGAAACTAGGTGAGCTACTCAACATTCTTGAACAGATGCTTAGTTTTAGGACACACTGTTTAGAAAGTTCAGGAATTCATGGTTACACTCTTCAGAGTTTCTGTGTGGTTGCGCTTAGATGACTTTGCCACCGGAGAGTGAAATTCAGAAATGCTTTTAAGCAGGTAGTTTAAAAAATTGCTTTGAATAGCTGAACTGCTATTGTTATTTACCTGGGGTAGGAATGATCCTTCAGGACTGAAATTGCAATCCAGCAAATTAATGCCTTCACATTAATGCATTCTTGCTTTCTTTTATACCTTTTCTTTGCCAGGTATTAATGAGTTGTAGCTTTCACAGATATATTTTCTTCTCCGAATTGATTTTACGTAGCAATTTAAGACCTTGCAGAAAAAGTTAAATAAATTAAAAGATAAATGAATAAAACAAGCCATAGCTGACCTAACATAATAAGAGTTAGATAAATAAATTGTAAATAAGTAGTACAGTACTTGATCATGTTGTTAGTCATGACAGGCGACCAGTGCCTCCTCGGAGACCAGAGGCACATGATCGGGATCGATCAGATCAGGAAAGATCACGGACCAGAGATGAACGACATTCCCACAGTGATAGCAAGCGAGAACCCAACAGACGAAGTCGAAGTCGAGGACGTCGTTCTCACTCACGCGATCGCCACCATTCTCGCTCAGATGATCGCCACCATCCTCGCTCAGATGATCGCCACCATTCTCGCTCAGATGATCGCCACCATTCTCGCTCAGATGATCACCACCATCAAAGATCACGTCATCGATCACAGGACCATTCTCCAGGTCGATCACATTGTCACCGATCGAAAGATCGGAAGCGCTCGTCTTCACGCGGTCGAAAGCGATCGCGATCCCCTGACGATCGGAACTTGAAGCGTTTGGATGACAGTGGACGTCAATCATCGAGAATTGTAGATGGATCGAAGCGACATCATTCTTCGCAGCAGCGCAGTGCGTCACCATATCACCATGCCAGTTCTGGAGATGCGTTTGACAGGGATCTGCAGAAAGAACTGGAGCGGGTGAAGGCAGCGAAAGATACGGAGAATGGACAGGGGTCGACTAAAACTGTCTAGGGAGCAGCAAAACTCTTCGTATAATTTCTTGTGCTGTTGGTTTTCTGGAAAGATGAAGACATCAGAGGAGATTTTTGGAACATTAACACTAAGCTGTTAACTGATGTTGGTCGTGCAATGACGCTTTCAAGTCTAATATTCAGACATCAGTGTTCTTTTCTGCAGCTGTTTTTATGAGACTGGTGGGATTTTTGGTCTCATACCGCTAGATCATTTTGATAGCAGTTTTTCTTTTAAAGGACCAGTCATCCAAGTTGGACAAGTTCTGTTGCTCTATGAAGAACAAGTTTAAGGAAAATCTCTGTATGGAGTGAATTTTGAAACAAAATGCTTGAAGGCAGTGTGTCACTGCTATTCCACAGTGGTAGTTTCTTATTTTCATTCCGATTGCAATATCCGTCATGAAAAATTACATCAGTTTTAATCTAGGCAAAATATTATCATTATCTGAGAACGCTGGACAGACACAAAAACACACCACCCTGTAACTTGTCCTGTCTTGTGTTTGAACAAAGCAGCTTGAATGCAATTCTACCAGTTACAGACATTCACAATCAAAATAGTTTCTACTAACAGCCATTTTTTATAGCCATAGGTGTGCATGAGTGATTTCCTTTTGTTGGTTCCTTTGAGAGGCACTTTATTCACATGTGTGCACACACATACACACAAACACGTATATATGTAATGCTTAGATGCTTGGATTTGCATTCAGTTTCTTTTGTTGTCTGCTCCAATGCCTTTCTCGCCGTTGCATATACTGTATTAGTCAAACAAGTTACAATGGACTTTGCAAGAAACACAATCAGATGGCAAGTAGGCATTAAATTGGTCAAAATGAGTCCTTTGCATAGTCATATCACTTGTTGCATTAGCTATCAAGCTATGAGTTGTTACATTTAGTTTTGCTAAGTATTTTATTATGATGCCCTTCAGCAAAAAGATTAATTTTACATGCTCCCTTGGTGCCTAATTTGAAGTCGTGTGCAAATGACCAAGTCATGTAAATATTCATCTTAACCAGTTTTTCACCGGAATTTCATTGATGGTAGCCTCAGAAGAGTTTGAGTTTACGCTCCAATTTACTATACGCGTAAACATTCATGACTTCTAGACACAGACTTCGGTGGGGTCATAGTTATGGTAAACTTACTTGTTAACCCACAAAAACGAAGTTGCTTGGCTTTCTGCTATGACTTCAGAGACGAATCGAGCTTATTGCAACGACACAGACTCATAAATTCTGTTCTCAAAATAGCCGTGTATTTCTTTGTAAAACAGTGACTGTAAATGGTCGGAATATCCTTCCCATGTTGCCTCAATCAGGCCGCTGTACATCTCTTCTATGTCAATATAACACTGCGTTAATGAGACTAACAGTCTATCATCGATTCCTCCGTCAAGAGTAAGCTTAGCTGCAAATGATATTCTGGACAAGACAACTTGAGCACAGCCTTTCACAGACGTGAGACCCAAGACATCGGCCTTCTGTAGTTCGTA
Source organism: Norana najaformis (assembly GCA_964023275.1). Taxonomy (NCBI): domain Eukaryota; kingdom Metazoa; phylum Annelida; class Clitellata; order Crassiclitellata; family Hormogastridae; genus Norana; species Norana najaformis. The sequence goes on along the minus strand of OZ029916.1, from coordinate 42,013,104 downwards.
GTCGAAAACGAGAGTAAGACTGGCCTCCAGTAGATTCCACTCAATACCAATTCCGCTGTTAATAGTCACGTTCGATTAAGGAGGAACGAAGTTGTGAACGGTGACGTACTGTAGAGAACAACTCGAATAGACATTTTTCGTCTCATTCAAATTAAGCGTACTTCCACGAAAGTTGTCGGCCATAAAGTACTTACTTGCCAGATCACTAATGGCTGGCAGACCAGACTCCGATAACCGTGTAACTAATCCAGGTGGCTTCTTCTCAGGTATGCCTGCTGAAGCTGTAGACAAGCAGAACCAGCACATAGCGAACAATGCAACGTGTGCCAACATTGCTAATGACTTTCTCTAACGATGTTAACACATGCTCTTGCAAAAGCAGTATGTTCTCAAACGTTTACAACTATGGAAGTGTACCAGCGGAGATCGCTGTCTGGAAACGCTGGTCAATTTATATAGCACTATTCTTGCAGCAGCTGCATTGGACGTGTATGAAGGCAACAGGTTCCTCTGCAAGCGAAGCATAGCAGGCAAAGCATTTCAGTTATCATGAACTTTAATTAAGTGAAATAATAAAATAATTGAATTTCGTAATCGAGTTTTTAATTAGCATTTACTGAGAGAAATATTTTCGACGTTGAAGTCGTTGTCGGAAATTATTTCACGAATGAAGATTTTATTGTTGATTAAATGAACATCGACTGTTTTCAATCTATCCGAAGGAAACTATTATTACAGACGAAATTTAATCAAAGTATCCGTCCATACGCGTTCTTTTGCATGGGTGTCGGCACATGTGGACATGCAAAAATAATGTCACAGTTTTTATTTTTTCATTACATCAGTTTTTATTTTTTGGTCCGTACTTTTGCAGTTCAATTAAGTTTTGGAATTCTGTGCATCCCGTGAGTTGTTTAATGTCATTCAGTTTCAAACTTAAGACCCAGTTTCAACTTGTTTACCCACCATAAGCTGACATCTTGTTTTCTTGACCATCCGTTTTCGACAACGGTTTATTTAGCCTAGATTTTAAGTTGCTTGCACAAAATAAGGTCATAACCTTATGGGTACAAGCACACTAACAAACAAGATCGTCAGTAGGCCTACAAAGAGTAGAAGTGGGGATGACCCTGCATATTTTCAAAGCTAGAGACACGTGTCCTGTTGGCCATTCAGTTATTTATCATTAAAAAGTGGGAACCAAAAGGCATGGTACGATTTGCATGGAGTAAGGAGTTTCTCTGCTTCAGATCAGCCTCCACTGGACTGTGGTCCAATCTCCCAGGGAGAACGTTTCCCCAGTACTGAATATCCTACAGACGGTTTGATGAAGGATGTACCGTAGTTCTTTACAATTTCTCTTGTAAATTTATTTAAAATTTCTTTTAAAGGTCGTAAAAATTGTACCATAAGGACCCTACAGCAGAGTTCACAGGAAGAGAACCAAACATTTAAACGCATTTACGAATCATCTGACTTGACCCTCAGGATGTTGACACAGAAACTGACCAAATAATAATTATAGCCTGGCTCTTGTGGACTTGATTTGACTAAGCGCCGATGAATAAGCTGATCTCCAGGACGCGGATTTACTGTGACTCTGAGAGTTTCAGAGATTTACATTAGATTACTTTACGTTACTTTGCATATAAGGCCAGGACGTCCGTTGTCTAATTTTGAGGTGAGTAGGAAGCGTATTCCGACTCCATTCCTCAGCCGATGACGAAGAGAGAAGGAAGAAGGAGAGGGAAGAGCAAAAGAAGGAGAAGGAGGAGTAAAAGAAGAAGGGGATGAGGAGTAGGAGAAGGAAGAGTAAAAGAAGGAGGAGTAAAAGAAGAAGGGGAGGAGGAGTAGGGGAAGGAAGAGTAAAAGAAGGAGAAGGAGGAGTAAACGAAGAAGGGAAGGAGGAGTAGGGAACAAAGGAGAAGGAGAAAGGAAAAAATAAGACGGAGAAGAAGAAGAAAAAGAAGTAGCAGTGTTTTTGTCGACATCTACGGTATTGAGTAGCGGCAGACCGCGCTGCGAGAGTTTGGCTGCCTGCTGCCTGGGTGGCTCCGATTTCAACGCCCTCTGGTTTTTAAGTGGGAATATTTCTACTGTTCTCCTCTGTTCTGTCTGAGAGACGCATTATCCATATTTATGTACTGGAAAACACGGTCGTTAACACAAGGCATACACACATTCCAAGCCATCCAGATGGTCCTTGTTTAGGCTTGGAGATTTTGGCAATTCACAAGCGGTGTAGATTAGAGAAAACCCGCCCGTGGTGTGAATGTTTCAATTGCCGACATAAACTACGTGTTATGCTCGGTGTTGTTAGATGGCTTGGCGAATGGAAGCTTTCAGTCTACTCCACTTATGGCATTTGATTATTGTTCTGTAATGGTCGTCGCTTTATCGTTTGATCCAGCTCTATCGGACTAGGAATATATCCTATGTCTTCCTCCTTAGGAGATTCAGCTGCGTTGTGCTCCGGTGCGCAAGTTTAAGCGGGTTTCACTGCATTACACGGTAAGCTAGGTCTAGCTCTCCAATCTAAGAATCAGGTAGTCTTATCGAAGATTCAGAGACGAAATTCTAATTCGTCGTTATTCTAAGTGCTGCTTATTGGTTTAGTAAAATCTTCCATTCACATAGTGGAACGTAGGGGAGACGCTTGTTTTCTTTTCTTAAGGTCTTCAGCTGGCGATTGACAAATTCCAAGGTCCTAGTGGACCCGGGGCCAATGTATTACAGTACTTCACTGTTTGCTATTCAACTTTTACAATGCTTTAACGTCGTTTTAATTACATCGGTCTATGAAGAACAAAATCTTTACAGGGGCTTTTGCGTTCAAAATATACTACCTGAATTTACATTTCCAGGTGTTCAGTTTTCTAACGGAACCTTTGTGCCGCAATTATCCGTCGATATTTGTCCTTCGATTGGTTCCTTTGAAGACGGCGGCTTAATTGATAAGAAAGCCGACGAATATAGTTGTGTGATTCTGGTTCTCTAGATTTTCATTGGTATAAATCAATACACGTCGTTGAACCACTTAGTCATAACGACCGTCTAAATGGACGGCTCGAAACGCAGGTGAAATCGGAGATCCGAAAAACGAAGACGCGATTCTAGTTATGCCGAAAGGAAAGCCTGTAAAAACTATCGATTAGACTGAAAGTCTATTCCTACAGGTATAGAACAACAGTTACTGATTCGCTATTGCTATGCAAGTGAATGTTCGTGCGGCCAGTACTGTTTGCAGAAAGCAGATCGCCTTGGAAATGGATTTCATGCCTAATACTTAAATTCAATCATTATAGGACAAGAAATTTGATACTTGCGATGATGGTAAAGTGTTTTCAAAGATGCAGTTTAAAGGTGCAGTTCTATATCTCATAACTTAAGCTTAGACATCACGAAAATCCGACTATTAGACAATCTCTTTTCATGCTGTGTATTACCATAAAACTTTCGCATACAATAGCGTAATACCTGGCAACTACTTTAAGCTTATTTCTTTTTCATGCCTCTTATTCGTGTTCCAATCGCCAGTGTTATGCACAGTGCTTTTTTTCTAGGAAAAAGGTTCAGGAACTGAACAATTATGGAATTTTGTGCTAAAATTCCATTACTTTTAAACATAGGTAAATGAGTGCTTCCCTACGTTCCGCTTGGGGTTACGGTATACTTTAATTACCTTCCTTACGTTCCACTTGGGGTTACGGTATACTTTACCTTCCCTACGTTCCACTTGGGGTTACGGTAGACTTTAATTACCTTCCCTATGTTCCACTTGGGGTTACGGTAGACTTTAATTACCTTCCCTACGTTCCACTTGTGGTTACGGTAGACTTTAATTACCTTCCCTACGTTCCACTTGGGGTTACGGTAGACTTTAATTACCTTCCCTACGTTCCACTTGGGGTTACGGTAGACTTTAATTACCTTCCCTACGTTCCACTTGGGGTTACGGTAGACTTTAATTACCTTCCCTACGTTCCACTTGGGGTTACGGTAGACTTTAATTACCTTCCCTACGTTCCACTTGGGGTTACGGTAGACTTTAATTACCTTCCCTATGTTCCACTTGGGGTTACGGTAGACTTTAATTACCTTCCCTACGTTCCACTTGTGGTTACGGTAGACTTTAATTACCTTCCCTACGTTCCACTTGGGGTTACGGTAGACTTTAATTACCTTCCCTACGTTCTACTTGGGGTTACGGTAGCCTTTAATTACCTTCCCTACGTTCCACTTGGGGTTACGGTAGACTTTAATTACCTTCCCTACGTTCCACTTGGGGTTACGGTAGACTTTAATTACCTTCCCTACGTTCCACTTGGGGTTACGGTAGACTTTAATTACCTTCCCTACGTTCCACTTGGGGTTACGGTAGACTTTAATTACCTTCCCTATGTTCCACTTGGGGTTACGGCAGACTTTAATTCCACTTGGGGTTACGGTAGATTTTAATTACTTCCCTGTGTTCCACTTGTGGTTACGGTAGACTTTAATTACTTCCCTGTGTTCCACTTGTGGTTACGGTAGACTTTAATTACCTTCCCTATGTTCCACTTGGGGTTACGGTAGACTTTAATTACCTTCCCTACGTTCCACTTGGGGTTACGGTAGACTTTAATTACCTTCCCTATGTTCCACTTGGGGTTACGGTAGACTTTAATTACCTTCCCTACGTTCCACTTGTGGTTACGGTAGACTTTAATTACCTTCCCTACGTTCCACTTGGGGTTACGGTAGACTTTAATTACCTTCCCTACGTTCTACTTGGGGTTACGGTAGCCTTTAATTACCTTCCCTACGTTCCACTTGGGGTTACGGTAGACTTTAATTACCTTCCCTACGTTCCACTTGGGGTTACGGTAGACTTTAATTACCTTCCCTACGTTCCACTTGGGGTTACGGTAGACTTTAATTACCTTCCCTACGTTCCACTTGGGGTTACGGTAGACTTTAATTACCTTCCCTATGTTCCACTTGGGGTTACGGCAGACTTTAATTCCACTTGGGGTTACGGTAGATTTTAATTACTTCCCTGTGTTCCACTTGTGGTTACGGTAGACTTTAATTACTTCCCTGTGTTCCACTTGTGGTTACGGTAGACTTTAATTACCTTCCCTATGTTCCACTTGGGGTTACGGTAGACTTTAATTACCTTCCCTATGTTCCACTTGGGGTTACGGTAGACTTTAATTACCTTCCCTATGTTCCACTTGGGGTTACGATAGACTTTAATTACTTGAATGTGTGAACTCTGCTGTAGGGTCCTTATGGTACAAGGCATCCTACAAAGACATCTGCGAATGGCATGTGCGTCGAACCGCTTCATTTTACTATCCTCCCTCTTTCTCTCTTGCAGCGCGCACCTCTTTGCTTCAATGACAGTCAATCAAGCGTGTCACCTGCGCCAACCGTCATGCCGTTGCTTCCTTCCGGACATGGTCAGCTGCTTCCGGGCGTTTTCCGTTAGTCCCAAGTACTTGCCAAACGAGCTGAAATACTTGAATCATTCCAAAAACCGCTTCGTTCGTCTTTACCGGTCTTCGTTCGACAACCTCTCTCAGTTGCGTCAGCTGATCCTCAACCAAAATGCGATCACTGAGGTCGATCCAGAAGCCTTTGAGGACCTTCGTCTACTCAGCAAGCTGGATCTGTCTGAAAACCGACTGACCAGCCTTCACCCGAGTACGTTCCATCAACTGTCACAGCTGACTTTTCTTTCCTTGGCAAAGAATCGACTGAAATGCATCGATGGAATCTTCTCGAATCTCCACGAACTTCAAATTCTGCATATCGCAGCCAATCAGATCTCAAGCCTCGACGAAAAGGCATTTCAGGGTAACAGCAAGCTGACGTTTCTTGACCTCAGTTTCAATATGTTGCGGACGATCCGGCGAAACACCTTCGCCCCACTGGCAGAGCTGAAGCACCTGGTCCTGAAAAACAATCCACTCAAGCGTGTCGAGTTTCCGTTCGAGCGCAGTCTCCACGGTCCAATGCAATTGCTTGACTTGACCGAATGTCGCCTGAACAGGGTACCTCCCGGTCTTCCTCTCGATACGGATGACCTTCGATTGACCCGTAATCACATCCATCGCATTGATGCCACCGACTTCAGCTCCACCGAGAGCATGGGGCTGCTGATGCTGAATGACAACGCGCTGCGCTTTATTGACGACGCGGCTCTGGACCACCTGCGGTTCCTGCACGATCTGGATCTCCGGAGAAATCACCTGGAACACATCCCGTCGCGTCTACCACGGTCCCTGCGCCGTCTCTACGCCGACCACAACAACATCTCGCGTCTCTCGTTTCACAAGCATCCCTCACTGACTCAGCTGCAGTACCTTCATCTGAAGGACAACCACCTGACGAAATTGACCGCCAAGGACCTTCGCGGTCTGTCGCAGCTCGTTTCGCTTGACCTGAGCCAGAACAACATCCGGTCGATACGGATGAGTGCTTTTGCATCTAATCAGAGACTCCAGCGCCTCGATCTGTCGCAGAATCCGATCGAAAGGATCGAGAGACGATGTCTCTATGGTCTGCATGATCTGCGTATCCTGCAGATGTCCTCAGTGACTGGAGAGACTGGCAGAGTTCGCTTCGACGCCTCTATCTTCACCGTAAGAACCGTTTTCCATCGACTAACATGCCATGCGTGACAGTCCGTTCGTTGGGTCCACACTGGGCTGCAGCTGGCGGGCCACCAGTTATCACAAGTGGCACAAAGCGGGCCACGTGTGGCCCTAATGAACGTAGCTGTGTGGTGTATGGGATTTCGACTAGTTTGAATGACCCTCTCTCCCATATACATATCGGGGTCGTTCAAACTGTCTTAGTCTCGTCCATCTTGGACACAGATCTCTTCTCTTTGCTGCACAGGGTGATCTGGTTGATCCTCTGGCCTGAACTTCCACGGTGTAGCGTTGAAGCTTCGATATGGTTGGTCTAAAATTTCTTAAAGAGGTTTCCTAGCAACCTCCGACATGAATTCCTTGGTCTGTCTTTACCTCTATTCCGAGCGAGAGCTTGAAAAACATTTAGTTCGATCCTGGTTTTCTATCGTTATGTCAGGAGCGCCTCTGATGAGTCTCTCTTGAAGAAGCACTATATACATCTGCGATTGCAATATATATATTATATATATTATATTATATATATTATATATATATAGCCCCATAACTCACCGCTTCCAATTTGCTTGAACCCCTCCGAAAAATTTCAGCTCCCTTAAAGTGATCTCAACGAACATTATTATGGTGCCTGTAAGACCGATGTCCAAAAACTGTGCAGCTATCTGGCAGATCGACAGAGGTGCGACCGGATAGCAAGAGAAGGTCAATGTTTCAGGATTGATGTTGGATTGGGAGCGCTGGTAAGCAATACCCTTGAAATGGCGCCGTACATCTGGGTTCTAGAACAAATTCAGCGCAGGGACAATTCAGCGCAGGGACAATTCAGCGCAGGGACAATTCAGCGCAGGGACAATTCGGTGCAGGGACAATTCGTTGTAGAGACAATTCGGTGCAGGGACAATTCGGTGCAGGAGCAACTCGGGGCAGCAAAATTCGGCGCAAGAAATTAGTCGCAGGGATCATTCTTCGTCAGAAATTTCATCTCATGACAGTTTAATAAAGCTGTGGTATAATATTAGCGTTAAATGCAATCATAGAGATATTGCGACAAGTGTTTTTTGTGAAACACGTTTCCGTCTTTTTCGTCATCTTTTCTCTAATGGAGAATTCGCTTCAGTTCGGTTTCTTAAGTTAGAAGGTCAGTCAGTTTAGCTTTCTATACTAATATTCTTATACCTTCTAAATGTCTTTGGAGTTTGTGCATTCAGCGAAAAGGAAAAAAATATTAGTACATAATGGATATCAGTGCGAAAGGGCTGCAAATGAAAAGAAACCTGAAGATGTAGAGATGGTTCATGGAAAAGTCGCTGCCACACTGCCATGGGAAGTTTCAGCAAATGAAAACTCAGAGCATTCGCACGTTGCATCAGGAAGCCAGCTGAGCTAAGAAAAGGTCGTTCCATTGTTAAGTATCCCACCAAGAAGACACATAAAACAACAAGAGTTATTACCCATTTTGCTCACCCCATAGTCAGAATACTAGCTGCGTAATTACAGAAGAAACAGAACCTCAGTCAACTCAGGATCGAAAAGTCTTCGTCGGTGAAGCAGCTCCAGGACAAACGAAGAAATGTCGAAATCTGGATGAAAGTTTACGACGTGTTATACTGTTACGGTAGAGATTTTGTCAACGACCGTAACAATAATAAATAAAAGGACAGTAGCTACGGAAATATCAGGGTTTTTAGATGGACCTCGAAAGCGGGAGTTTTTGTTTTAGAGGTTAAGTTGTGAAGAAATAATTACGTCACTTTGATATTATTTGTTTTTGTTACAAGTTAAGGAACGTGAACCGGTATAGACCGTAACAATATATATAATTCATCATAATTATACTTGTGCGGCTGTAGTCATCACATTTATTCAGAAGCTTATAACCGGAAATATTAATATCGCACTACTACTGCCAGTAAAGTGGGTCGTTTTCTTGAAAACACTTGTTCTCATTTGTGTTAAAGTGCCTATTACTTTATAATACATGTTTTCACCGAATTGTCCCTGCGCCACATTGTCCCTACATCAAATTGTCCCTGCGCCGAATTGTCCCTGCATCAGATTGTCATGCGCCGATTTGTCATACGCCAAATTGTCATGCGCCAAATTGTCCCTGCGTCAAATTGTCCCTGCGCCGAATTGTCATGCGCCGAATTGTCCCTGCGTCAAATTGTCCCTGCGCCGAATTGTCATGCGCCGAATTGTCCCTGCATCAAATTGTCCTTGCGCCGAATTTACCGACTCGCATCTCATCGTAGTGAAGGACAGAACAACTGAGTGACTGCCTGCTTAAGCAATGCCGAAACTATTAACTGTATTATCACTTCTAAGGCTTTACGCGAGGTGGACAGGCTGAAGGAAATCCTATATCCTGTCTCAGGCCTGAACAAAGAGAAAGGCGGGACGAATGGGTGCAGATAGGTCACCCGTTAAGAAAAATACGGCGACAGAAATCGACACTTGACATGGATGGTGGATGACAAATACAAAATCGAAACACCGCCTCAGACGTTGCCTGGGTCAACAGGGTCCGTGAAATGATTAAACGTACAATGGACAGCTACGGGCTTTCAGCCTTTGGACATAAAATGATGGCATTATATTGGTCTTGTTTTAGGATACGCCCAGCCTGCTCTACCTCGACGTGAGCAGCAGTCCTCGTCTGGTCAAGAACCTCATTCGAGGGTCTCGTCGATCGCCTTTCGTCTTCTGGGCGCTCATTGACCTGAACCTCATCGACAACGATCTGTCCAGTCTACCACCGACGTTTCCCGCCAATTTTCCGAACCTACGCACCCTAAAACTAACTGGAAACCCGTGGCACTGCGACCACGCCCTTTGGTGGCTAGTTACGCGGTTGAGACGAGCGGAAGTGGATTTCTTCGAACTTGAGAACATCCGGTGCCATTCACCAAACTCTCTCAGAGGAAGACCGATCGACGAACTCACGCCGACAGACTTCGCTGACCTCTAGTGACCCGGTGACCTTCGTTGAATTCTAGTGACCTTCGCAGAACTTCAGTGACCTTCCTTGACCTCTAGCAACCTTTTCTGAATCCAAATTACCATATCGCTAACATCTGTTGACCTTTGCAGGTCTCCGGTGACCTCTGATGAACTGTGCTGAGCTCTGCTGACCTACGATGACCTCTGATGCCCCTTGCATCTTTGTTAACTGTTGTTAGATCATGAAATCTGTTATGTCCTTAAGTAATTGGAAAAGTAAATGTTTATAAATTATTTCAGAAAATCAATCATCGAAACGTTTTAAAGGCGCTGTATACAGATCATGAGATAACTGCACGTATAGTAATAATATTACACAATTATAATTAAAATAATACTAGTGCAGTAATAATTAGATTACTCTCTACGTTACACTACAATGCAGATTACGTTGTAGTTCACTGCCATACCAAATAGGCTGACCATTACATTACATTCGAGGGCCGTAATACACAATAATATTTTAAAATTACATTGCATTATAATACATTAAATCACATTACAGTATACAGAGTAATACCGCGGCCTAATTCTGTCGTAGATTCCGAGAAATGGCCTTGAATCATTTGAATGGACGGTATTTCTGAGCATTTGGCGACCCATAGTCGTCCCTCCGAAGCGTCGATCCATAGCGGAGTCATTGGATCGGATCAATTGTGAGATCCGTTCTACGCACGGATTCTAATTTAGATTAGCTGACCGATCCATCTGCAACGGGCGCCCAATCGAAAATAGAATTCGCTGATAAAACGCGGCCAAACAGGGGAATTTAATTACAAGCGAAAATCGTTATTCAGCGGACGGTCGTCTGCTAAGCCCCGCAAGTTATCGGCGGCTCTAACCGCGCCGTAGGAAGGGAGGGGTGGGAAGGTATGGGCGGGGTGACTGCGCAACAAGGTTGCTTATGAGTTGGTTGTTAGGGGTGCGACTTTGAACGGCTTTGAATCAATAGCCCAAGAGGCGAGCAATAGGAGAAGCAGAAAGGAGATGAGAGGAAAGAGGAGGAAGAAAATTTAGCTGAAGGGAATAGTGAGAAGAGAAAGAGGAAAAGGATAATAGGAAAGAAAAGGGACTTGTAAGAAGAGGAAGAAGATTAAGAGGAAGAAAGGAAGAGAAGGAAGCAGAGAAGGAAGAAAAAGGAGAGAAGTAGGAAGAGGAAGCGGAAGAAATTTGGATGGGAAACAATAATAAGAAGAGGGAGAAGAAAAGGAAGAAAAAGAGTAAGAGGAAACCAGAAAGAACGACGATGGTTGAGAAAGACGAAGAGAAAGAAGGAGAGGAGGAATTAGGCGATGAAAAGACAAGGAAACCAGAGAAAGAGAAGGAAAAGGAGGAGGAAATGGATTTAGACGACAGAGTAAGAAGGGCCGAGAGAAAGAGAAAGCTGGTGCCATGAATAATACCATTCATTGACTATTCAGTTCATTCACTGACACAATGCAAGGTCGGAAATCGATGCAATAATAGCCACTTTTCATCGTATCGTATTGTTAGATCACGTAGCATAGTTAATTTATTGTGTTTTCAGTCCACAAACTCGGCAGCGGGTGACACCCTGCAACGTGGCTCATTGCTTTGAACAAGATGTGGCCGAATCGAATCTGAATTACTCTGTACTCTTCTAATATAGCCTCATGTTGTCTATTCTAATTTGGTCTTGTCTAATCCAGTATTGTCTAGTCTTGTCATGTCTAGTCTGGACTAGAACAGACTAGACAACATATAGCAATATGTCATAAGCATCGTACCGGGATCTTGACAAGCGCAGTAAAAGTTGTAGACACATACACATGTGGACACACACGCAAACACACGCACATACACACACGCACACACGCACGCACGCACACACGCACGCACACATGTTTGTGGCGATCTGTTTAATCGATGTGTGCGTGATGTATGACAACGATAGCGCTGAGAATCACTGAAGCGTATCGATATGCATGATTTGCGTATTGTGTAAAATGTGTGCACAATGTCGTTAAGGTTGAACTAAGTTCCTAGAAACTATTGACAGTCAGCATTGTAGGCGACTTTTTCGGTCAGGGGTTCAGTACCTGGATGAAAAATGAGGGGATCTGGGACAGCAAGCGCAGAAGGGGCGAATCCCCGATGACTGCGGGGTCTGGTCGAGCGTCTTTAGCTCCCCAGAGGGGTCCTGCGTGGATCCCCGGAAGCCAACGCATTTTGAAGTACTGAGCATGAAATTGAGCACATTTGGGCCACATGCTGATGCTTCTTCTTTTTTGATGAATAGAATGACTCTAATCTAATTGATTCGATTTATTTCGATATAATCTAATAAAATCTGATCTATTCCAATCAAATCCAGTGTAATCTGGTCTAGTCTAGTTCAGCGTAGTCTAATCTAACCATTCTATTCCAATCTATACTAGTTTAATCTAATCTAATGATATTATCTAATATTATCTAGTCTGGTTTAGTCTAAATTAGTCCAGTCAAAAGCAATCTAGTCCAGTCTAGTTTCGTCTAACTAATTCAAATCTAATCCAATCTAATCTAGACCTCTACGTCACTGTGCAGAATACATCCTCGATGGTCGATCCAAGCGTAACCGTATCCTAATGTAACCGAATCGCAATATTACTTTACATTTGATTACGATAATGCAAAATGTTGCACATTACATCACATAAAGAGTCGTCTGTAAAGAACGCCCGCACAACTGACCCCTTCCTCCCTTTGTCCACATGGGCCCTAATTTGCATTAGCATTCCCATCCCAATGCACACGTCTGCCCTCCAACGGAGTACTAAGATATAAATTAGGCTAGCCTGCTAATCTTGCCGGGCTAAGTGTGCTACAGGGTAGGGTACTTTGAAACTGCCGCTTCCAGCAAAGAGATTCTAATTAGATTCAACGCAGCGCAGACGTCTGGTGTTAAAGCCACAGGCTGTACTAAAACAACTCTATGTTCCAAATTTAGATGCGGACTTCCGCACTGGACATAACTACTCCTCCTCCTCTTGTCCTCATTTGCTTGACCCCTCCCTTCTTTGGGGAAGTCCTTAATAGAAATACAAAGACGAATATCCGGAGGAGGAAGAAGATAAGAGGGATAAGAAAGAATAAGAATAGGAGGAGGAATAAATGGAGGAAGAAAAGAGGAGGAGGATTGCGATATGAGGAGGGATGAAATCAGGAGGCAGAGGAGGCGTAGGAATACGAATGGGAGCAGAAAGCAAACAGGAGGAGGATAACTAGGATGATGAGGAAGAGGGATACAAATGATGAGGAGGAATAAGTGGAGGAGAAAGAGGATGAGCAGAAATAGGAATTGGAGAAGGAATAAAAAGAGGACGAGGAATAGAAGGAGAAAGAGGGACAGAAGAATAAGGTAAGAGGAGAAGGAAGAGGAAGAAAAGGAGATAAAAATGAGGATGGGGCATTTGTACGACAGAGGATGCGTGCCACCGAGCATCAGTCGATGCTATCGTTTGCTAGTGGCCGCTGCTGCAGTCGACTTCGTCTTCAGTCGAATGCCCACGGCGTTTGACATTCACTTTCGCTGTTACATAGGCGATGCAACAACTGTTTGCGTCAACAAGAGTTGTTGTACAGATGATGCAACAACTGTTTGCGTCGGCAAGAGCTGTTATACAGGCGATACAACAACTGTTTGGGTAGACCAGAACTGTTATACCGATGATGCAACAACTACTGTTTGCGTCGACGAGCTGTTACATAGGGAATGCAACAACTCTTTACAGATATTAGACTTGTTGTACAGGCTATGCAACAACTGTTTGCTTAAACAACAGCTGTAATGCAGATGATATAACAATTGCTTCTTTGGTCATAACGGCGATGCAACAATCTTCTTCAGAACTTAGCACACAATTACAAATAGCAGCCGCTTCAGAATCCGGAGCATCTTGAAACAGGTCTGCCGTCAAAATGAACGATTCTCGTATCCATGCAAATGGCTGAGGAAGTCATGCGTATCACTCCCGATGTGACTTGTACATGAGTCATAACACAGAGCTACGTGGATCGAAAGCACCTCCTTCGACTGCCAACATCTCTTCTTCTGCAGCTGCAGCCGTATCTTAAACGTAATAATAATAATGATTGTGACAATGATGATGATGATGATGATGATGATGATGATGATGATGATGATGATGAATATGATGATTATGATAATGATAAAGATGATGATGCTGACGATGACGATGATGATGACGATGACGATAACGATGGTAATTATCCGAGAACTGTAATAATAACCAAGGTATCTGTCGATGTTTGCTCTTAAGCAAAATTGGTGTGTATGACAAATTCCAGTTAAGTAAGTAAGTATGTAATGCACATTCTTTTTAGACGCGATGTGTCCATCGACTGAGCGAGGAATCGCAGTTCGACAGCCCAAGGTAAAATGCTAAAAAAAACATGTTAAGATCAGAGTAACACTGGTGCTAAATTGAGACACATTATTGCTAGCAGACACGTTGTATGGCGTCATCAGAATCGCCTACCATAATCGTCAGAGAGTTTGGTCGAATTATCTCAGCACTTTTATAGGTAATGACTATTAACAGCAGGCACTATCGTGGCTACAACACTCGAAGATACAAACTGGTGTCAAAACACATCAGACATCACTTACCTGGCAATACCAATACAGGTTCGGACGCCGCGCGGTTCAACAGACACCAGTTTTGTCTGTTACCTTAAATACACAAGACCTTCATAATCTGTTGATGTCTTGATCGGATGGCTTCTTTTCCCCGTTTGTTACTGGCATGGCTCTGGCGGTCGATAACAGAGAGATGGGAAGGGAAACGATTAATTAATGGTGCAGAGAACGGGCAGCGATGATGAGGATAACAAACTGTATGCAGGATTGATAACACCAGGATGGTCAAAAACGCGATGACATGCTATCGACACCAATGGGAATGAGCCCCTGCCCTGAATGAAGGAAAGAAAGAAAGAAAGAATGAATAGATCAATGAATGAAGGAAGAAAGGAAGGGAGGAAGGGAGGGAGGAAGGAAGGAAGGTAGGAAGAAAAAGAAAGAAGGAAAGAATGGAAGGAAGGAAGAAAGGAAGGAAAGAAAGAAGGAAGGAAAGAAAGAAAGAAGGAAAAAAGGAAAGCGGGAAGAAAGGAAAGAAGGAAGGAAGGAAGGAACGAATGAATGAACGAAGGAAGGAAGGACCTAATCATTTAGGGTACTGTGAGGTAGATAGGTAGTCACTGTTTAAAGGCGCTTTGTGCAGCAATGCGTTATGAATTGCATTAAATATAGGGAATTACACATACATACGAAAATTAAAGATTGTGTGTCTTACCTCGGGTTAAAGCTATGATACAAATTAGGCGAGTCGACAGTTCGAAGCCCGATCGATCGACTAGACTATAGAACTCCTCAGAAAGATAAAGGAATAGGTATCACACTTGTTAAAGATAAAGGAATAGGTATCACACTTGTTTTCACGCCTGGATACTCCTCAGAAGAGTAACCTTTTAGCTGCTTGTCCAATTTTCTTGAACCCTTTCAGAAGTACTTACCTTACCTTCATTACCTTCTCCAAACTCTAGGCTATCCTACAGTTCTACATATATAGTTCTTCATCGCCTGAAGTCTATACTTAGCTGCATGGAGATGACGCCACTAAACGAGTCTCAAAATCTTCCGAAAAATATTATTATTAAAACTGCGAATCTTTTTCTTGCCTGTTAATTTCCGAACTAAGTAATAAAGACAGCGAATTAATTTCAGTGACGCTGGAAAGAAAAGCGCTAAAGATCTGAATACTAGGAAAAAGATATTTGGGGATCGTCAGGCACGCAGACAGCCACGCAAGCACGTAGGCAGGCACTTGGACACGCAGGCAAACAGACAGACAGGCAGTCAAACGGACCCACAGACAGACAGGAAGACAGACAGACACGCAGAAAGACAAAAAGACACAATCTTATAACATAAAGAATTTATATTATTTACCGAACCCGTCATTTCGCAGGCAAATGATGATGATGATGATAATGATGATGATGATGATTATGACTAGTGTGATTATGATTATGGTTATTTTTTATTTTAATAATAATAATAATAATAAAATTATAATAATAATAATTATTATTATTATTATCATCATTATCATCATCATCATCATCATCACCATTGCTACTATTACTACTACTACCACTACTACTACTATCCATCATAGTAATAATAATGAAATATGAAATAATATAATTAATAATGAATTATTATTATTATTATTATTATTATTATTATTATTATTATTATTATTATTATTACTACTATTTACCCGTGGTAAATATGATCTATTGGAATCACAAAAATACATTTGGAACATCTTGTTTCTGTAATAGTTAGTCTTCGTTGATGTCATAAGCTTATATGGTGTCAAAGGTGCTTAGAGAAAAGCGAGTGCATTCAAGCGCTGGATGGCCATAGAAAGGCCTTGGTAGAGGTATTAGTTTTCTCATTATTTCCTGTTATTTGTGCAAGGCGATGTCCAAGGCAGTTGACAGAAGTCAGGTCTCTTCAGTTCTTTGGGCCAAAAGTTTCAAAAGCCAAGGGAATAAAGCAATATTTAGGCAGAATGGTTACTCTACCCGCATATTGCTTAGTTCCTCTGTCTTTCAAGACTAGCCATGCGAGAAACAAGCTGTTTCTAATGTTTGTGATCTCAAAGTTGCTGAGAGGGAAATGCCATTGATCAGGATGACGCCTACGGACACTTAGAGCTCATGGACAGAGATGAGATGAGAGACATCTCGGCAGTGGACTGTCAACATGGACTGACACGCAATCAAATGGAAATGGCGCGATGATTGGGGGGCTGCGAAGGGGAACTGTCGCCCGAGTTCCGAGCGAAGAATTGAACTATTAAAAATGAAGAGGCTCTTCGCTGGGGCGCACTTCTGCACAGAGTGGTAAGCAACAGACAGACATCGAAAAACAAAGACGCAGGCAGAGCCAAACAAGCTGTATGCAAGTGTAAGTGTGTGTTTGTGTGCGTGTGTGTGTTTTCGGTCTGTCTCTTAATCGCTTTGTTGACAGACAACAGAGAAGAGGCGCAAAGTACTGAATGCCAGACAGTCAAAGAGAGAGAGACAGATACAGAGACAGAGAGAGACAGATAGACGGAGTAACAGAGTGACAGAGTGACACAGAGAGAGACAGACACAGACACAGACACAGACAAAAGGCTGCAGAAACATTGAGACGCATAGAGAATGAGGCAAGGCAAGGGGCAGGGATGCAGAGAGCCTGATGGAAACAAGAAGGGCAGAAAAATAGCAAGAATAAAAGAGATACATACAGTGAGAGAGAGTGAGAGAGAGAGAGAGAAACAAAGAGAGCGACAGACAGACGCAGAGAGACAGACAGCGAGATCGATACAGACACCAGTGAGGCGGTCGAGGCCCTGATCTTGTTATTCGACGGTCACTTTGGCTCTCGACTGAGATGATGATGATGATGATTACAACGACGGCAGAATTCCAAAGAGAACCTGTAAATATTTAATACCTCAGCGCAGACTCGCTCCAACTGGTACTTCTACCATCGTTGTCGTCGTTATAATCATCGTCTTCGTCATAGTTATCATCTTTATGTCATCATCCTTACCGAGGCTGGAATGGGAACGCCTCTAAGCAGACAACACATTAATTTTACATTGCCTTATTTTTACCTTGCCTTATTTTACCTTACCTTATCTTACCTCACAAAACCTTACCTATTCCTTTCTTTTCTTTACCAGACCTGACTTTACCTGATCTGACCTTACTTTTTCTTACCCTAACTTACCTCGCATTACCTTATCTTACATCATAGTAACTTACCTTACCTTTCACATTAACGTTGTTTACTTTTTCTTTTTCTTACCTTACCTTACCTGATCATATCAATCCGCCATTATCGGAGTTATTTATGTCAAACTTAAGTACTGATGCTAATTACACTGTTTTCAGAATTTTAGTTCTTTTGTCATGGTCGTATTTTCGCCTCAGATTCGCCTTGCTCTGTGACTCACGCGTTACACATTTTCGTAATAACAGTAAGTGTAAATGTAAATGCAGGGAGGCCAAGAGTAACAACAATAATAACAATGATAATGCATGACTGACACCACTGTTAAGGTCCTGCTGATGTTTACACGTGGTATATGTTTGCACTTCATGACATTGCGAATCAAACACCGCTGTCGTTGTTGAAGTTTTTTGCGTGACAGTTTCACTGGATTTGAGAAATGCATTTCGTGACTGCCTTTGTATTTTTTAAGCCTGTTGTGGACAGATATCTACAGAAAAGGCGATTAGGCACATAGAGAGAAATGTCAAAGAGAGAAGTGATAGTAGGAGAAAGTGAGAGAGGAGAGCGAGTTTTGACGGCGAAAAAGAAACAGAGTTAGAGCTTGAGAAAATGCGACATAGCGAATAAAGCTGAGGGAAAGAGAGAGACAGAGAGAGAAAGAGAAAAAGAAAGAGAAAGAGAAAGAGAAAGAAAGTAAGAAAGAGATAGAGAGAAAGAGAGAAAGATAGAAAGATAGAAAGATAGAAAGAGAGGGGAATGAGAGGGAGAGAGGAAGCAGAGACGGCATATATGGTTGAGAGAGATATAGAGAAAGAGAATGAGAAAGAGAAAGAGACAGACATAGACAGACACAGACAGACACAGAGACAGAGATAGAGAGAGGCAGACATACAGACAGAGACAAAGACAGAGAGAGACAAAGACAGAGACAGAGAGTAAGAATAAGTGAGAGACACTGAGAAAGACGGAGTGGGGAGAAAGTGAGGAAGAGTGTGAGGAGGAACAGAGTGTGCGAGAGAGACAGAGTGGGTGAGAGAGCTTGATTAGCCCAGGTATATGACCAATAACAACTGCGACGACAAATGTCACTAAGAATAAATGATCGTCGTATCATGACTCAATCGATTATCATTCTACACTTGCTTGTCCTTACCGACGGTTTCCATGGTTACGGCGACAGCGTCCTCAACCGATGGCGTGCAGCGACTGGCTAACTTCCGGCGAGATGAATGACCGTTGCGCATGCGTGTCGGACGACAATGCTACCCGAACCTTTTAACTGATGTCGATTGTTGAGATTTTTGTGGAGTTCTAAAACCGACTAGAATCGATAATGGTGGGCTTAACAATAGCTGAAGGTCACAAATTTTCTTCAAACTAAGGCGAAGTCATTAAGTAACTAAGCATAAAAGACGGTTTTCTTTCGAAATGGTGACCGAAACCAGCGATTTGGAATTCCGTGCCTAATGACACAACGAAAGTACTTACTCAGCAGCTTGGGATAAGGTCGTGTGTTCGGTACTGAACTTGGTCCGTAGGCTCTGTGCAATGATCCTTGAGAAGTTGTTTGCACTCACTTGTTTCTGTCACCAGGCAGTAGAATTTGGTACCAGCGTACGTTGACAAGTACTGCGATGCACTGACTCCGTGTCCAGGACCTTAGGATTCATCCACTTGTGTTCTATTTATTAATCACTTACTCGTAGATCTATCTATCTATCTATCTATCTATCTATCTATCTATCTATCTATCTATCTATCTATCTATCTATCTATCTATCTATCTATCTATCTATCTATCTATCTATCTATCTATCTATCTATCTATCTATCTATCTATCTATCTATCTATCTATCTATCTATCTATCTATCTATCTATCTATCTATCTATCTATCTATCTATCTATCTATCTATCTATCTATCTATCTATCTATCTATCTATCTATCTATCTATCTATCTATCTATCTATCTATCTATCTATCTATCTTTCTTTCTATCTATCTATCTATCTATCTATCTATCTATCTATCTATCTATCTATCTATCTATCTATCTATCTTTCTATACGTACATCCGTTCTTCCGTCCATCCGTCCATCCGTCCGTCCGTCCATCCATCCATCCAACCAACCATTCAACCATCTATCCATCCATCCGTCCCTCCATCCATCAATCCATCCATCCATCCTTCCATCGATTCATCCATCAGTCTGTGTATCTGTCCGTCCGTCCGTCCGTCCGTGCGTCCGTCCGTCCATCCAACCACCCATGTATCTATCCATCTATTGATTTATCCATCTTTTTATCTAATCATCTATCCATAAATATATCCGTCCGTCTAACCATCCGTCAGTTTGCATCCATCTACATTTATCAATCTCTCCAACTCTACATCTATGGATAGTTCCACATCTCCATCATTTTGTCTTTCTCTCCTCTCCTCATCTATTCATCTCTATATCTCCATCTATCAGTCCACCGTCCAACCACATTTCCATCTGCCACTCTTTCTATCTACCCATTTAAAAATCTTCTCATCTCGCCTTTTCTCCATCTATCCATCTTTTCATCTATCCATCTTTTCATTTCCCTATCTGCCTATCTGTCAATTTATCCATCCGTCACTCTATCCTCTAGGCATCTTTCCGTCTGTTTTAACTCAGTTTTACCAGCTGGCATTTTGACATTCTCCGAGTCTACAACGTAAGAGCCATCGGCATAGTCTCCCGAGCCTCGCTTCAAACGGGCGCTATATAAATCGTCTACTTCATTCCATTAGCTGGCACCTACAACAGAGTATCTAAGTGGATTAGGACATTCCATAGAGACAGCTTCAGCGGCTGCTAAAGTTGTTGATGCTGACAGTGTGGAGATGTTCAGTTGTTGATGCTGACAGTGTGGAAAACCCGGTTGCTGATGTAGACAGTAAGCCTGCAGAGATGCCAGCTGCTGATGCTGACATGTGCAGAGATGCCCGATCTGCTATTTGACGACATCAGAGATCGCAGCGACGCATTAAACCATCCCCGAGTAGGTAATTTATATAGCGCGTTAGTTCAGAACCTCAGAGGTGACGTGTTAGTATTTTACTATTTGCGGGCTTCGTCAAAAACAGCGCTATATGAGTTGTTTACAATGTTTGAGTTGACGTCTCCTGAAAGATCGAGGCAAAACGCTAGTTACCTTACCTTACTTTACCTTACTTTACCTTACCTTAACTCCTTTACCTGGTCATATATAAGTATCTAGGATTGTTTCTTTGTTTTGACTAATTACTTGATTGTGCCCAGATAAGTGGGTCAATGACTTTGCCGTAGACATTAAATTTTAGTCATTTAATGTTCGGCGCTGAAGCTGTTAAGTTTCTCATGTTGTTGTCACGAAGTTCTTTGTAGCAGTCATTTAGGTGTTTAGTGTCTGATGATGCAGCCATTAAGTGTCTGGCGTTTAAGTCATTTAACATTCTGCACAGTAGTCATTTATTGCTCTGTGTTCAAGTAATTCGATGGTTTGTACAGCAGTCATTTAGTGTTTCGAGTCGTGATCTTTTAATGCTTGTGAATAAGTCATTTAGTATTTTGTTCTGAGGTTATTCTTTGTGGAAGGATTTGGTGGTTTGTGCAGTTAGTGTTTCCTAGACAGCAAGAGGAGCGAGTGACGCTGTTCCGCTGGCTATTCCAAGGTCCCGACGTCACGCCCTCCTCTATAAGCGAAACTGACCTATCTAAGCGCAATCTAAATACATCGTAATCGTAATCTCGAGATTTCTACAGCGCCCAACGAAAGCTAAGTCGCGGGAACCAGCTTATTCACAGGCGCTCAGTCAAAACAAAATCGATAGGCAAATGGGGTCGGTTCCAGGTCAAGATCCAGGAGTCAGGCAGATAGACAGTCGGATGGCTACGGTGGATGGTGTTTGAAATTGAAGCGAGAAGAGAGATAAGGGAAAGAGGAAGAATCAGGATAAGATTTTTGGAAAAAAAGTGTTTTCAGTCTTGAGTGAAAGACCTGCGCAGAAACTGAAAGAGGTGAAGTGTTGGTGAGTTCGTATGATGGACCAGACAACTGTCGCAACTCTAGCGGATACCATCCTACCAAAAAACCGACCAGACTAATAAACTTTCGACCGTTTAGGTTCACTAGTCTTACTTCATGGGTGGTTGGGTGGTTGGGTGGGTGGGTGGGCGGTCGTGTGGTTGGGAGGTTGGCTGGGTTGGTCTATTGATGAGTTGAGGGAGAAACGGACATTTAATAAAGTGTCGACCACATCGTAGATGTTAGCCGATGTTTGCTCCCATGATTGGGTGGGTGGATTGTTGGGTCGATGGGTAGGGGTTAAGGGAGGATCAGACGTGAATGTGTCGACCACCGAGGTCATCTAATATTTACTCCATTGAGTTGGTGTATGAATGGGTGTGGCTGATTGAGTGCATGGGTGTGGACGGTGGTAAGGGAGGATCGGAGTACAAGGGTCTCTTCCTACTCATCTCCTCATCCTCTGTTGTCTTCCTACTCACCTCCTCATTCTCTGTTGTCTTCCTACTCACCTCATCATCTTCTGTTTTCTTCCTACTCACCTCATCATCTTCTGTTGTCTTCCTACTCACCTCCTCATCCTCTGTTGTCTTCCTACTCACCTCCTCATCCTCTGTTGTCTTCCTACTCACCTCCTCATCCTCTGTTGTCTTCCTACTCACCTCCTCATCCTCTGTTGTCTTCCTACTCACCTCATCGTCTTCTGTTGTCTTCCTACTCACCTCCTCATTCTCTGTTGTCTTCCTACTCACCTCCTCATCCTCTGTGGTCTTCCTACTCACCTCATCATCCTCTGTTGTCTTCCTACTCACCTCATCATCTTCTGTTGTCTTCCTACTCACCTCATCATCTTCTGTTGTCTTCCTACTCACCTCCTCATTCTCTGTTGTCTTCCTACTCACCTCCTCATCCTCTGTTGTCTTCCTACTCACCTCATCGTCTTCTGTTGTCTTCCTACTCACCTCATCATCTTCTGTTGTCTTCCTACTCACCTCCTCATCCTCTGTTGTCTTCCTACTCACCTCCTCATCCTCTGTTTTCTTCCTACTCACCTCATCATCTTCTGTTGTCTTCCTACTCACCTCTTCATCCTCTGTTGTCTTCCTACTCACCTCATCATCCTCTGTTGTCTTCCTACTCACCTCATCATCTTCTGTTGTCTTCCTACTCACCTCATCATCTTCTGTTGTCTCTGTCTGCATCTATCTGTGTCTGTGTGTCTGTCTCTCTTTCTCTCTGTTTCTTCCGTCTTCATTGAACGTAGAACAAGCGTCGTTTTTCGTTATATGCATTTTTGGTCTGTATCATTCGTGTATTGCGACCATACATACGAACGAAACCACCACCTACAGACGCATCCACAGCACACAGACGCGCACAGACACAGGCACATACCTATACACGGATATATGTGT
Organism: Norana najaformis; assembly: GCA_964023275.1. NCBI lineage: Eukaryota > Metazoa > Annelida > Clitellata > Crassiclitellata > Hormogastridae > Norana > Norana najaformis. The sequence goes on along the minus strand of OZ029916.1, from coordinate 41,990,189 downwards.
TATGCATATAGATATATCCTTACTGTATATATTAAAAGACTTTGGTCTATATACGTCATGCAAAATTTTTATTATCTGTTAGAATCGATAGGCATATATATATGTATATTTATAATGAAAGAAGATATGTAAGATTTACTTAGCAGGATATGCTATATCTACTGAATTATTGTCCACCTCGATAAATATATATATATATATATATTTATAATGAAAGAAGATATGTAAGATTTACTTAGCAGGATATGCTATATCTACTGAATTATTGTCCACCTCGATAAATATATATATATATATATTTATAATGAAAGAAGATATGTAAGATTTACTTAGCAGGATATGCTATATCTACTGAATTATTGTCCACCTCGATATATATATATATATATGTATATTTATAATGAAAGAAGATATGTAAGATTTACTTAGCAGGATATGCTATATCTACTGAATTATTGTCCACCTCGATATATATATATATATATATGTATATTTATAATGAAAGAAGATATGTAAGATTTACTTAGCAGGATATGCTATATCTACTGAATTATTGTCCACCTCGATATATATATATATATATGTATATTTATAATGAAAGAAGATATGTAAGATTTACTTAGCAGGATATGTTATATCTATCAGGCTGTATAGTGATATACTATATAGAAATATATGTTTGTTTTTGTATATCTAGATATTTCTATGTCGCCTTTTAAGAAACTCGCAAAGGCGCTGGTAAATGGAGCTGCCCTAGAGAAATGAACAGGTGCGTCTAAAGATCTGCGGGTATGCATATCTTGACCTGCATGCGTCCTGTTGAATAGTTATATATATATAATATATAATATATATATATATATATTTCAGAATGTGTAATGTATCAGGATACATTTTTATATGTGTATGTATGTATGTATGTAAACTATGTTATTTATGTATGTATGTTTATTAGTATGTATGTATGTACAGATGTATGTATGTGCGTATGTATGTATGTACGTACACATGTGTATGTTGAAAATGAATTTTATTTATATATAGAAGCAATGATGCAATATATATGCATGCATTTCAGGATATGTAGGCCCATGTATGACAATATATTTTACAGAATATTCTTATATATATATATATATATATATATATATATATATATATATATATATATATATATAGCGAGAGAGAGAGAGAAAGAGAGAGAGAGAGAGAGAGAGAGAGAGAACAATATGTTCTATTGTAAAAAGTAATATATATTTCAGGATTTGTAAAATGCTAGAATATATTATTTTATTATTATTATTTATCTATTTATTATTAATTGCATTATTACTGGAGACTTCAACTAGAGTACTGATTTGAGAAAATGGGATGCAGACAGAAAAAGATAGGATTTTCTAGGATTAGACTAATGCCAGCTTTATGCAGCAGCATGTTATGACACCCACCCCAGGGACAACTTTTGGACTTAGTGAGAACATCTGATGAAAGTATGGCAGACGTTGTGTGCGTGGGAAAGCATAATCAGTACTAGTGATCATCAGGTAGTCAGATGGAAATTAGTTCTGGAGCAGGTACAGGTCATATGAGAATAGACACAACTTCTTTAAAACAGACTCTTTCTCTCTCTCTCTCTCTCTCTCTCTCTCTCTCTCTCTCTCTCTCTCTCTCTCTCTATGCATATAATATATATCTATATCTATATATCCAATAAAAGTTACAATGTCCGTCGAACACTTCCTGAATACCCCTAATTGTCAGACTAATTCCTTCCTCTTCATCTCGATAACCACATCCGGTTCTCAGATGATTGGCATCTGCTCCAGAACTAGCGACATCTAACGAAGGACGCCCTCAATAGCATCATCATCATCATCATCATCATCATCATCATCATCATCATCTTCTTCTTCTTCTTCTTCAACAGCAGCAGAAGCAGCAGCATCAGTAATCAGAAAGCAATGGATTGAAGGCTGGTTCTTTCTTTCTTTCCTTTTTCTTTCACTCCATCCTTAATATTCCTCCATTCCGCCTTTTTGCTCCTTCCTTCGTTCCATCCTTCCTTCCATGGTTCTTTCATTAGTTCGTTCTTTCTTTCTATTGTTCGTTCCTCTTCGTTCCTTCGTTCCTTCTTTTATTCTTTCTTTTTATCGATTCCTGATTTCTCAACCGACACCCATCAACCGCTTCCGGTTTTGCGATGTTCCTCGCATCTTTTCGATCATCCGCCCTAAATCCAGACAGTCTCGAGTCTTATAAATAAGTGTCTCTAGTAACACCAGATACTAGTGTGGCTAGCAGACAAGCTGTCTGCTTACAACATTAAGCTCGGTACATCCAGAAACATATGTGTGAAAGAATCTACTTGTTTTTTTTATATGTTTAATGCAATTTTTGAGCGTGCAAGGTCAGTAAATCTGAATTTTAGACGCGATACAAGTGTGCGCGAACAATTTGTCCAGGATCATTACACGAAGTTCGCTCACCAAGACCAAACATGTAATCGTTAGATTATAGACCTATGGACGCTATCGAATAGACCACCGTGACGCACCATGTCTAAGAGTGTTCTAGCTCCATTAGTGTCTACGTTTTCCAGACACGATCTTAAGATCGAGGAGTCCATTCCGAGTGGCCATTATCGAGACGATAGCCACAATTAAACGGTCAGCGGTCGGCTTTCAGTCATTCGGTCGGGCGTTCTAATCTCGCTTTATTCCTCCCCGAACGCGATGCTAATTAGAAATTTATAAATTGCATCCGGCGCAGCTAAGCGCCGACTTCCAATTACGGCCGGCGCTGTGGGTGGGCGCAATAAAGCCCCCCTGCGTCGGCGACGTCTTTGTCGGCATCGTCTTTGTCGGCTCATGTGGCTTCATCTTTTGTGGTCGTGGTGGTTTTAGTCGCGGCCTGCGTGGACACCTTCTTGGTGTTCTGCTTGATGAGGATCTAATGATGGCGGACTGCGTTAGCTCCCGCTGTAGGTCATGCTTCCATCAGCTGCATCAGAGATGAGGGTCATTCGTCGAAATTTACTGTTTGACGCAGCCTCGACTCTGGTCCACTTGTTCATCAGTAGTCCATCAGGATTCGCTTGGACTACAACATAGCTGTCCTCGATACTCCGGATACACCACTTAAGTCCTTCTCGTCATCCTAATCTCCGAATTTCTTTAGCGCCTGAATAAGCTAATTCGTGCGAACAGCTTATTCACAGGCGCTCAGTCAAAAAAGCGGTGAGGCAGACGAGGTCAGATTCTGTTCAAAGTTCAGATCCAAAAGTCAAAGGTTACCCACCATCATCCATCCATCTCAAGCCCCTCTATCTATTAATCCTCAGGTATTTCAGTCAAAACTGGTCTCACCTTTTCAAGAAATCCCACTCTGATCCATCGAATCCGCTGCCTTCCCATTTCTCTCAGCTTGAACACAACCCACCCTAACAGATCCTCTCCCCTGCTCTCTCTGGGCTTCTGGAAACCGGACTTGGCAGCTTTGGGCAACCCCACTGACTTGACGCAACGCTCGTGAATTAGCTGCTGCTCTACGCTTACGATTACGAAGGAGATAGACAGGCTACGGTGGATATTGCTTGGAATTGGAGTAGCAAGAAAGATAAGGAAAAAAGGAGTAATCAGAATAGTCTTTACTTGTATGATCATTGCCAGTCTGCCAAACTTCTTTACGATTCAGACGACAGGCCAGAAACTTTCATTGGCTCCCGACCGAGAATAGAATCAGATTCAAGATCCTGCTTTTTGATGCAAATTGCGGCCGACCTGCTGACTTTTTCGCGTGTATTTAAGTGACGGGGTTACGGGTTCAGACCTAATGAGAGTTTTCAATTTTACTCTCACTTAGTGGAAATAAAAAGACCATGAACATAAGTTTTAAAAAATTCATCCAAAACTGGGAAAGTTAAAAGGTCATCTATAGTTATCCAAAAAAGCACAGAATTAAAAGGTTATCAATTTTTCACCTTAATAAACTTAGCAAAGCGAAATCTACAAAGCTCCATTTAAGTCCCAATTTGTTCTGTGCACGGTTTTGCGCAATCTTATCTAATCTAGTCTAGTCTAATCTAATCTAATCCAATCCAATCTAATGACTTCTACAGCCTCGTTATCATAATGTACAAGGCATCAGTCGATGGTCGCTTCAAGTCCAAATCGCAGTTAAAAATCATTAACCGTCGGAGAAGCCGGGTCGAATTCCAATAGGTCAGAGAAACATCAGAAACATAATCTCAACTTCAGACTCTAGGCGAGAAGCACTGTAGTCTAATGGTTAGCGCCCTGGAGTGTCAACCTAGCGATCAGAGGTTCAAACCCCGCGTGAACAGAAAGACTGTACTAGCTCCCGGTCGAGGACAGAATCGAAACTCGAGATCCTCCATTTCGGACGAGACGCAGTATAGCTGGCATTTGGATTCGGAAAGGACCGTTCAAGGCCATCGCCGTTCAGTGTTGCTATGATTCGTCTGTTAGCGCGAGCGGCTGGCTGACTGCCATGTGCCCTGGTATCGAACATCGATGACACAATAGCAGGTCTCGACTAGGCCTAGGCTACACAGCGCCGTAGCTATGATACACCTTGAATTTATGGAATGTGTGTATGAGAGAGAGAGAGAGAGAGAGAGAGAGAGAGAGAGAGAGAGAGAGAGAGAGAGAGAGAGAAAGACAGACAGACAGACAGACAGCCAGACAGAGAGACAGACAGACAGATAGATAGATAGATAGACAGACAGATAGATAGCTAGATACATACATACAGAGAAAGAGAGAGAGAGAGAGAGAGAGAGAGAGAGAGAGGCTAGAAAGGATTTAGTGACACACAGAAGAACTGATATCGAGTGACATATGGGCTAATTGAGAGAGATTGAGAGCCTCTCAGAAAGATTGAGAGAGGCCGAGAATGATACACAGTAGAATTTAAAGATATAGAGAGATACAAGGAAATACTTTGAAGGACAAGGAGCAATACATAGAAGAATATAAAGAGAGAGATACTAAAGAAGGCTGAGTGACAAGGAGTGAAAGACTCAAAGAAGAAAGATTGGTATAAAGATCAAAGAAAGATGAAGGAAGGAAGGGAGAATGAGACAGACGTCAAATGAGATGCAGATTAAGGTAGAGACATACTGAGAGACAGACATTAGGCAGAGAGACAGCGACTAAATCAAATATACTGACTACTGTGAATATAGTATATCGATGACTCTGCTTCTGATCTCTGAGATGTCTAATTACAAAGCAGAAAGAAAGGAAGAAATGAAAGAATGAAAGAAACACTGAAAGATAGGCAAACAAACAGACTGACAGACGGTTAGACGGAGGCAGCGATGGGCAATGAGAGACAGACAGACAGAGACAGAGACACACAGAGAGAGAGAGAGAGAGAGGGAGTGAGAGAAGAAGAAGAAGTAGAAGAAAGAGTGTGCAAGAACAAAGAGACGGAAAGACAGACAAACAGACAAACTCCTGACTGAGGGAGACATACTGATAGCAAGAACAAATCAGACAAAGAAAGACAGAGGCAGAGAAGCAAAAGAGGGTGCAAGAAACCGAGCCAGGTATACGGAAAATATAGACAGACCGAGATAAAGACAGACAGAGTCACCCACAAAAGAAGGTCAGAGACGGAGATGATTGACAGTCAGAGAGACAGAGACAGAGACAGACAGAGACAGAGACAGAGACAGACACAGACAGAGACACAGACACAGAGAGACATAGACAGAGACAGAGACAGACACAGACAGAGACACAGACACAGAGAGACAGAGACACAGAGAGACAGAGACACAGAGAGAGACAGAGACACAGAGAGACAGAGACACAGAGAGACGGACAGAGAGACAGAGCGACAGAGAGACACAGAGAGACAGAGAGAGAGATAAGGAAAGAGAGCGAGAGACTTGAGTGGCAGGCATGCGCCAACCGTCGACCGATCAATCATCTCCCTTTCATACACATCATGCACGCACTAATCTGTCTGTCTGTCCGTGCGTCCGTCCGTCTGTCTGTCTGTCCAGTCATCCGCCGCAGTTGTATGTGTCTACAACGAGCGATTCAGCAGAACCTACGCGGACAGTGGATGGAGGCCAGTGGCGCCTGACAGAAGCGACAGGCGAGAAATTGATTAGGTGCAGGAATTTCTCCTGCACCAGCTCCTCGACTACGACGGTCAGGGACTGGAGTTGGACGGGCAGAAGCGGCATACGACGTGTGTTTATTAAATATTCCTCCGTTGGCCAACGAACAACGTCTCAGACAACAAACCGGTAAGCTATTGCTTGACTACGATTGACGAAAATTAATGCCATAGCTACAGATAGGTCATTTTATTAGGTCGTCGGAAAATGCCTACTGTTGCACAAATAGACGTCTCGGATCATCTGCGTGGAATGGACTTCCGCCTTCGTTTCGTGCTAGGGTCTCTGTTGGTGATAGAACTGAGTCAGCTCGTTGTTTAAGGACGTTCTTATTTCCCCCGGGTTCTCATGTACGAAGCGCCTCTGAGTAGTTTGTTCTGGAAGAAGAGCTATATAAGTTTCTAAAAGCTGTACAATACGTGCATTCAGTCGCGCCTTTCAGATCGTTTAGAAGCTTCGGCGCTTTTGAGAGATTGTTAACAGGCGCTATAAAAGTACACAGCTACAAGCCAGATACAAGGTGGTTATATGGATGAAGTATTGCGTAGGATTCGGATTGCAATGTGCTGTTAACTCGAAAACTCCGGAAACATTACTCAAAAGCTTAGCACAGGGTACCAGCTTATTCATGAGCGCTGCGTCAAGTCAGAAGGGTTGTCCAGATATGCTGTAAATGACCAACATTCGGTTGCCAGAAGATCAGAGAGAGAGAGAGAGTGAGAGAGAGAGAGAAAGAGAGAGAGATAGAGAAAGGGAGAGAGAGAAAGAGATAGAGAGAGAGAGAGAGAGAGAGAGAGAGAGAGAGAGAGAGAGAGAGAGAGAGAGAGAGAGAGGAGTTATAACCTTGGATTATCTTTAGGTTGAGAAAAATAGGTATACTATTGGTTAAAACGTACTTCAAGGCACCACTGTGTGTGAGGAATCCCTTTCGCATACCGTTAGTGGCCATATTTATGAGATTTATATTTCGGGCTAGCACGGTCCGTACACGGGGACCTTAAATGGCGTGGCGCCCATTCAAAAGGGCAGCGGTGGTGAAGGATCTCTCCCGATAAATTCTTTGAAAAATGAGCAGGGTCGAGGTCACACGGTCGCTATAGAAAAAAAACATGTACATTTATATTTACATTTTGATAAAGACACTACAGAAGTCATTACATTACACTAAATTAGATGACGTTTGGGTTGACAGCATGCCTTCTAACAACTACCAGACGAACGCACATTTTACACGGAATACTGTTGCAAAATCGTTCGTAAATCCGTGTGTTGTGTAGCTTTTTAAAGATTTATCGATGCCCCTGTGACTTGAGTCGACGCCTCCTCTTAAATGTCTTTGAATCCAGCGGCCAAGATAGTCATCCAGACACTGCGAACCAATTCCAGATTGGATCAGAAAGATTCGATTAACAACAACGCTCGCTGGATCAAATTTCAGAACGCTATACATGATAACTAGACCGTGAAAACATCAGAACTCAGCAGACTTTTGTGGTTCTCGTTCTTAACCTTACAATAGCAGATCCTAACGCGGTAGACAGAAATCTAGCATCAGTTTTTCACATCGATCTTAGATAGTTTGTTGATCATGCTTAACAGCGCGAAAAAACGAGTCCAGTTAGGCCTACAGGGGCCTTCAGAAAACCACTCTTAACACTAATGCATGATGACCGCTAGACCCTGATCTAGATAGAATTCTAATTGACTCAAACTATCTAGTGTTGAAACACGTTAGAACTATACATAGGCTGCAGCCTAGTTTAGTCTAGTATATTCTGTTCTAGTTTAACCTAGTGTAGTTAGCTAGTCTTGTCTAGTTCGGTCGGGTTCACGTTAAAACTACATACAGTATGTATAGTAATAATATGATAGGATCTTCGGTCGGGTTCACGTTAAAACTACATATGTATAGTAATAATATGATAGGATCTTGTCTACTGTGGCCTAGTCTGGCCTAGTCTGCTCCAGTCTAGTCTACTCCAGTTTAGTCTGTTGGAGCTTAGTCCAGTTTAATTCGGATACTTGGACATGTTAGCGTCTTCATTTTCTTAGTCTCGTCATATGAGAGCTGATAGCTAGTCCTCTCGATTGCCATCTGATCTTTCCACCGACAGGTCGATGTACTCATGTCATGGCTCAGAACGATAGGGGAGATGGTGCAGTAGAAATGGTGATATATATATATATATCATGGCTGGTGTTTGACCCCTGACTTATCTGTGATCTTTGTCACCCGTTATACCAACAAATACTGCACTCGATCAACGCATGTCTCGACTCTTGTTGTGCCTCGCACCTGGATAATGTTGGGCTATTCAGCTGTCATACGCCGAGACTAAGAAATTGAAGACGCTAACCTGTACAAGTAGCTGAATTATCTCGATGGCTGGTCAGAAACTTCAGAATTCACTGACCGCACTAAATTCACTAAACACAACCCACGCTAACAGCTCCTCTCCCCCCTTATCTCTGCCTCGTCTTGTGGCAGCAGGACTTGGTTTTTTACATGACAGTCTAGTCTAGCAACAACCACACCAGTCAATCAATCAATCAATAAATCAATAACCAATCAATCAATCAATCTATTTAACAGTATGACTGAAGTTGCCTTAGTAACAACACACTGTATGCTGATAGAAACGTCTTACTGCTTTAGATTTTCGAAACTGTAACAACTCTGTCTGCAAGTTATCAATGGCCTAGATGCACAGAGAAAAAGACAGAGGCAGACAGCCAGACAACGAGAGGGACAAAATGTCGGATGCGGAGACATTGATCGAATACGTCCGAAGAAAGGACCACAGTGGCTTAGAGCAAGCAATTGCGTCATCATCATCATCATCATCTTCGTCGTCTTCGTCGTCGTCGTATTTGCCTTCATCTTCGAGGCTTGATATCGACTCACAAGATGACGTAAGAAAAGTTGTATCTTCATAAGAAATATCCTCTCATCGATCGAGGTAACTTCGCCGAATAGTCTGCATCGCTTAAACTGATGGCGACTGCATCGATTGCAGCCATTTATTGCGCTACAAAAGTCCACTTGAGGGAGCTTTCGTTACTTAGTTTTGAAACTAAATCATGCTACACTTGGACTTGTTTATCAGTCGGTCAGTCGGTTGATCGATCGGTCGGTCGATCATTCAGTCACTCAGTCAGTCAGTCAGTCAGTCAGCCAGTCAGTCAGTCAGTCAGTCAGTCAGTCAGTCAGTCAGCCAGTCAGTCAGTCAGTCAGTCAGTCATTCAGTCAGTCAGTCAGTCAGTCAGTCAGTCAGTCAGTCAGTCAGTCAGCCAGTCAGTCAGTCAGTCAGTCAGCCAGTCAGTCAGTCAGTCAATCAGTCAGTCAACCAGCCAGGGAGACACCCAGCCAGCCAGTAATTAGGTAAGTAAGTCAGTCAGTCAGTCTGTCAATCAGTTAATCTGTCGTTAATGTCTGCCTCTTTGTATGCATCCGTCCATCTGTTAGTCTATTTTTCTGTCTACTTTTGTCATAGTCCGCCCGTCTGTTAGTTTCTCTATCCGTCCGTCTGTTCGTCTTTATGTTTGTTTGTCAATGTCTGCTTGTCTGTCTCTGTCGATCCTATTTGTATGTCTGTCTGTCTGTCCTTTCCGTCCGTTCGTCCGTCCGTCTGTATGTTTGCCTTCGACTGCTTTCGCGAGTTATTCGATTATCGTCGCCAGGGGGCGACAGAAGTGAGCGTTCGATACCGGAAATGAAGTCTATTTATACTTTTGCCAATCGATAATCCTATTATTTTGAATGTATGAGTATCTTCAGAACATCTAGAGACCGTGCTGCTGCTGCTGTGCTGCTAGTGATGTTGCTGGTGATGCTGAGAATGCGTGGTTCTTGTGTTTGTTCGTTGATCTAGGACGGCCGAACTGTTCTACATCACGCCGTTCTGCAGGCGGCTGCAGACAATGATCTTACATTTGTTCGATTTCTGATCGCATCTGGTGCTAGCGTCAGCATCAAGGATGAGGTAGGATGGATGGAGGGAGGGAGGGATGGACGGATGGACGGATGGAGGATAGATGGATGGGTGGGTGGGTGAATGGATGATTGGATGGAGGGACTGGTGGGTGAATGGGTGAATGGATGCATGGATTGATGGATGGGTGGGTGGATGGGTGGATGGATTGATGAGTGAATGGATGGATGGATGGGTGGATGGGTGGATGGGTGAATGGGTGGATGGATGGATGGATGGGTGTATATGTATGGTTGGTTTATTTGTTGGGTGGATGGGTGGAAGCAGTTCCTCTTTGACTAAGTCGTGACGCTGGTAAAGTTTGATCGATTTGTTGCGAGCAAGATCAGCGATAATAGAACGCGCTCATTCGTTCATTCTGTATTCGTTCGAACGTTTGGTCCTTCGTTCATTCATTCATTCATTCATTCATTCATTTAGTCCGTCCGTCAGTCAATCAGTCAGTCAGTAGGTCAGTCAGTTGTTATTTAGTTCGATGCTTAATTACAAGCATGGCATCACCCGGAAACTACGACAAGCCGGACAGTCATAGTTGGCAACCAGGCACAGGCAACCACTAGAGCATAGCTTGCAGGGAACCATAATGAGCTAGACGTGCATAGCATGGTACCAGTACCATCGGTGTTCTTTCTCTAGACTGCTCAGCGGGAAACCTGTCTTCACATATCCGTTCGCCTGCGGAAAATCGAACTGACAAGACTTATACTCGAGTCTGCAACATTCGATGTCATCAACTGCGATGCTCTCTACCCTTGCAGAGTAAGATGATACTTGATCGATCTTACTTGTTTCTTCTGCTTTTGCACCTGTGTCACGAATCCGCCCAGGTATGGCCTCCGAGAAAAGCCAAATGTAAGTGTTATGGCTATATGTAATCATGGATACATTGATGGGCGTCTCTTTACTTATGTAAACAGACATGCGTACATACATACATACATGCATACATTCGTACATGCTTACATACATGCATAAATACATGCATACATATATGCATATATCGTAATTGGAATTTCAGTATACTGTATGTGTGTGCGATTGTGGTTGTAACTGTAGCTGTAATTTTACCCGAGCATTTGTATAGCGCTTCACAAGAATCTCTCTAGCAGCGTATATATGCGTGTATGTGTTTATACATGTATGTACGTACGTAAATATGTATGTATGCATGTATATCTATGTATGTATGCATGTATATCTATGTATGCATGTATATATATGCATGTATTTATGTATGTACATATGTATGTACGCGTGTATGTATGTATGTATGTATGCATGTATATATTGTGTATGTATGTATGCATGTATGTATGTATGTATACATGTATGCATGGATGCATGTATGTATGTATGTATGTATGCATGTACTCATGTACTCATGAATGTATGAATGTATGTATGCATGTACTTATGTTTGTAAGCGTGTGCGTATATCTGTTTACGTGTACCTACATATGGTGTGTGCATACTTTGTATATTCACGTATGAATGTACGTGATATTCTATTGTATCTGTGTGAGTGATGGAGAGGCGAGCAAATAATCCTCACGCCATAGAAATGGGGTAGACAGATTGGGTAAGACGATGGTGACAGAGGATGATTGGAGTTCGCGTGCCGTGGGGTCGCAGGCGAGAGATAATCGCCAATTAATGTGCAGTTTGGATTAGACCGATGTCGTACATCTGTCTCCGATCGCCTGCTGTCGCAGTCCTTCTCCTTCTTAACCATCAGGGTGAGTGACGGTGCCCTCCGTTGCACTGACGAGGTTGCGTGGAGGGTAGGAGAGGGTAGGGTGCTAGAATGGTTAAAGGACTCTTTGTCTGCCTACTTAACTCTCGCCGTGCGTCTGTGTCTCACTCCCTGTTTGTTTTTGTGTTTCGTTCCGTGTGTAAGTCCCATGCCGTCTCTCTATCTATCTCTGTCTGTTTGCCTGTGTAGCTCACTCTCTTTCTCCTTATTTCTCTCTGTTTCTTTTATGTGTCTCAGTTTGCTCTCTGTCTCTGTCTCTGTCTCTCTCTCTGTAAATCTTTTCCCCGCTGTCTCTCTGTGTCTCTCACTCTCCATTCTATCTCTGTCTCTCTCTGTCTTACTCTCTGTCTCTCTGTCTCTGTCTCTCTCTGTGTCTCTGTCGCTCTGTCTCTCTTAAATGTCTCACATGGTAGGCCTATATGTCTGCCTATATGTACCTCGTTGTCTGTCAGTCTGTCTTGCCGTGCTCTTACTCTTTCTCCGTGGCAATGCCTGTGACTGTCTCTGTCCGCGTCAGTCTTTCTCACTATTTCTGCTTATGTCTTTACCTCCTCATGTCTTTAACTCCTCCTTTTCTTTCACACAATCCATCTCTCTCTCCCCCCCCTCTCTCTCTCTCTCTCTCTCTTTATCTCTGCCTGTGTCTTCTTGCCACTCCTTGGGTTTCTGCTAATTCTGAGGTTAGTTCAGAGTACGTCAGTCTGTATTTGCTTAGTTTTAAGTCGCTTGTCATTCGGTTCCTTTGCAATTCCAATAGAATGTATTGCGGGATTACGCGCTCATCCAACGTTCCTTTATATATCACCTTACCCGATGGTCCCTTCCTCGTACTCATTCTCTCTTCCCTCCTCTATCTGTTTGTCTGCTTCTTCTTTGCGTCTGTATGCCTGTCTCTCTGTCTGCCTAACTGTGTCTCTTCATATCTGTTTGTCTTTCTGCCTATCTATCTGTCTGCCTATCAATATGTCTACCTGCCTGTCTGTCTATCTGCTTGTCTACTTGTCTGTTTGTTTTCCTTTCCACTGTTGTCTTCCTTCTCAGTCCAAAACCACAGTAGAGCAAGATTGGCCGTATCAGGCCGGACCATGTTGAGCCAAACGGATCTACACTTTGAAAATTCAGGCGATACCACGCCTGTTCTGTTGATGAACGTTTGCTGTTAATTAACTTCAGCATCACACGGACTAGCGAAGACACCGCCTGTGATTAGTGTATGCGCTATACAAATTTCTAATAACAATTACGATTACAGGCATGTTCTGTTGGTGTTTCGTCGCAGTTGCTATCCAAATGCTGCCTTATCGAAGACGTTCATTCCGTCGCTCCTGAAGATTCAGACTCGACTCTGGCGAAGCGGAAAAGCTTCGGCGACCAAAGATTCCTCAGCGTTCGTCAAAACACATGCAAGGCCATCGACGGTCTGTTATCGCTCGAACGAGAATACGTGCGAGACTTCATCGTCATTCAGGACTACGCGTTTCCGCCTCTGCGTGAAATCCTTCGACGACTGGACAGCGAGGCTCTGACGACGCTATGCATCGTTGACTGTCCACTGGTCCATGACGAAGATTTGGAGGACAGGATCTTTCGAGGTCTTCAGCTGACGACGCTCGTGCTCTGTCGGGTTCGACTGAAGAGGGTTCCCGAAAGTGTCCTTGAGATGCAGTCGAGTCTGCAGGTGTTGAAACTGGATGAGAATCATCTCGGCGAGGTTCCGGCGACGATTGGGAACTTAGAGAACCTTCGGACGTTGACCTTTGATTCGCAGACTCCTCGCCTTAGGACGGTACCAGAATCCATAGCTAGACTTAAACAATTACAGGTGGGTTGTCAAGTATGAGATATTCTTCGTTCAGTTTGGCCACGCAGAGCTCTTAACTCTTAACTTAGTAATACAACGGGTGACTGATTCACCGAGTGATTGACTGATTGGTCCACCGATCGATTGATCGATTGAAATCTTTATTGAACACTTGTTTAAAGGCCATGGAATATGAAACGAACGCCTTTTCTACGTCCAACTTTGGATAAGAGAGATTTTTTACATTTAACATTTTTTGGTACAAGGTAATCGATACTGCTGCTGTTATCTGCTACTTCCTATACTACACTTTCCATAGTACTTCTCATAATAATTTGCATAATACTTACCAAACTACTTTCTATTTATTTACATACTACTTCCCATGCCATTTTTTAGACTCCTACCTTCCTACTCCATACTTCCCTTCCTCCTTCTCAATCTAATTTGCATACTGCTTCCCATTCCACTTTTCAAACTACTACCCATCCTAATTTGGTTACTAATTTGCACATGACTTTCCATGCTACTTGTCATATTAATTTACATGCTACGTTCTACAGTACCTTTCATACTACTGCCATTAGTATGTCCTCCCAAACTACTCTCGTGTGGAATACGTGTGCGAATATGCTAATACACTGATGTCTACCAGCAGGAAATATTTTTGTTGCATGATTTATGACATAATCTTTGTTGCCGAGTTCCAGACACTATAGTGTGAACAATGTGTATGCAGAATAGTCCACTACTGTAGTTTCTAACGCTAGAGAAATACAATACATGAATTTAAATGCCATCATTACGAAGAGGATGACAGATCGTTTCTTTCTCTTGTTATCGTGGTTGTCATTATCAGCATTCGACGTGGGAATCAGTCATCGAAAACGAGGCTTTGCTTAGTCGAGGGTCGAAAATCTTGCCCCACTTCGAAAGTTTAATGTCTATTCGACGAGAATTTATCGACCCGCTCCTCTTCTGTCCTAACCTTCTCCGCCCTCCCGTCACCTCATCCGTAAAATTTGGTAATCGCTCCATCGCCATAGCTGCCCCACCACTCTGGAATAAACTCCCCCAGAACTGCGACAGTTTTCTGACCCATCATACAAACTCATCGATGCTCCACCGCTTGCAATTTCTCCTTCGGCCTTTCACTCAAAACTGAAAACATTCCTCTTTCACAGATCCTATCCTCACACCCCTACTTCCTCTTATGTCTCTCTCCTCTCCAACCCCAAACACCATCCCCCATAGCTGCCACGCTGTCTCTCCGTCTGACTTTTGAATCTTGACCTGGAACCGAACCCTTTTGCCTATCGTTTTTGTTTTGACTGAGCGCCTGTGAATAAGCTGGTCCTCGCGACGTGGCTTTTGTTGAACTTTGTAGAAATCTCGGAATTACGATTACGATTACTAGGTTCCCAAACGGTAGGAGCCATTCTTGGAAGGCCTGTCGAACAAATTCGCAGTATGCTCAAAGGTCTGACGAGGATGAAAGGAGAGAAATTGAGAGAAGAAAGCCGTTTCACGGAGCGGCCTTAGACGCCTATAAGCCACCTGGTATATACAATACTCCGCAAAAGGGCGCTAAATAAATGCTTTAGAGCATTAACTGCGGACACTTTTTCGTTGATTGACAGGTGCTTTCTTTCAGCAATAATCGCATAGACTACATCACGTGGGCTGTCAAGCTGTCAACCCTGGTGGTGCTGCGCTGCAGCCGCAACCGGATCTCGTCTCTTCCGGATGGTCTGATGGACCTGCATCGACTGAAGGTCCTCGATGTCAGTCACAATCGCCTCGAAACAGTCCCATCATGTCTGTTCAGCCTCATATCCCGTCTGACTCGATTCGACTTCTTCAACCTGACGCTGAAACCGCGATTCGCTCGGCGAGACAGGGGTGAGCTGCTTGCCCACATGGAACTGGAAAGGTTCCTACGGGAAGCTCCACCCTGGTCCATCTCTGCCTGCTCCTCGACCTCGTCGTCCCACAGAACCGCAAATGGCGAGAAATATCGGCGCTACATGAGCGTGGCGCTCGTCGGGGAGTCGCAGAGCGGACGTCGGACCCTGATGGCAGCGTTCAAGGACGAGAAAGGTATTTGTCGCCACGACGACCGAGGTCATGACCCCGTATGCTACGAAACTGACCAGTTCGACGTCATCGATGACGTCAGTGACGTCGCGATGACGCACGTCGGCACATCGGTGCTGGCCAACGACGTCCTGGATCCGTACAGTAGGTCAGTGGTGGTTGACCTTTATGTGCTGCTAGTCGACCTGACCTGTCTGGAGAGACACAACGGGTCGCAGCATCTCTTCGCCCGGCATGTGAGTCGGCTGCACACGTGGCTTCAAGCGCTCCACGAACTGTCTCCGGAAACCCCGGTCCTGATCGTCGGCACACACGCGGAACAGGTCAAGTCCATGTCCTTCGGAGAGATCTGGATGATCCTCGAAGAACTGCTGGAGCGTGGACGGCCCTACCATTCGAGACGTTACGGCGACGCTCGGTGCCAGGCCTGTCTTCTCTGCTGTCACCGTAGCCTTGCCATTCGCCACTCCATCACCCCGAAGTCGCGCGGTTCGGCTGGTTTTGTCGACCTGTCCGTTCCGACCCCCGAAGCGCCAGTGCTCAATGGATACGCATCAGTGACGCCGACTACGACGGCTAGTGACGATCACTCGGCAGTGACAGGCGGAGCGTGTCGGTACCCACACATCGTCGGTTATTACGAGGTGGACTCGCGGAAGCATTTCCCGAAGGACGGCAGGAAGACGAATACGTGCATCGACCAGTTGAAGGCCGGTATCGTTCGTCTCGTCAACGCCACATCCCGCAGTTCCAAGATCCCGACCAAGTGGATACTCTTCATTCGTCACCTAGCGACCATAAGGTGCCAGGCGCCTGGACTTCCTTGCATCCTCTACGAAGAGGTTGTCTCGATTGCGCGCAGCTTCGACATCGCAGAGGCCCGCGTGCCTCTGATGCTGCGTTACTTCCACCAGCGAGGTCGCCTCGTCTTCCTCGACCGAGACCTAACCCTATCGAGACTCGTGATCCTCAACCCGGCCTGGTTCGTCCAGACCATCGGCCGGGTTCTCGACGACATGGATAGCAGTCGGGCCGAGATTACGTCCATCCTGCACGCGCTGTCCGACAAGGACGTTGACCGACAGCTCCAGAAGGCTTCCGGTTCCACGCCTGGCCTTTGCTACAGCTCCCGATGGGTTCTCACGGCTTTGCAACGGCTCGAGGTCTGTGTTGCACTCGGCGCGGGTCCACCGCGGACGCAGTTCCTATTTCCTAGTCTCCTTGAAGCCGGTCTGCCTAACCAGGATGTCTGGCCGGACGTTCCCGAATGGGATGAGAAACAGATCACCTATGACTTCGCTATCCGTGCTCTCAACCCCGGATTTTTCACAGACCTCGTCGTAAGCCTTATCCGAGACGGTGGTCGTCTACTCGAGGTAGTGTCCGACCCTGCGCCAGTCTTTCTGTCCCGCCACGCCGTCTTCTTCACCGGAGTTGACGTCGGTGGATGCGACGGATGTCACGAGATCCGGCGCCGACTGAATAACGTCGACCCCGCGGACGATGACGTCAGCGGTTGCGTCATCGTCCCCGATGACGTCATCCACAAGGTTCACATCGCCGTGCAGGGCAACATGACGACAGTCCGGGTTCACGTGCGCGGCGTCAGTCCGTGCTGCGCCCTCAAGTCCGTTCTTCGGTTCATCGAGCTGTTCTTCGAGGATATCCCAGACGACTGGAGCGACGTGCTGACGTCTTCGGAAAGGTCGAGCGCCGTCGGATCAGAGGTCAAGGACGCTGGAAGCTGCACGTCCAGCGCTGACGTCATATCCGCTGGTGTGATTCTGGAAGAGGACGATCGCCCGTTGTTCCTTTTGTGTCCCAAGTGTGTCCTTCTGCGCCACGCGCGCCCTGAGCACATCGTCCTGCACAATCAGCCGCTTCGTCGTCGAGCCATCTGCGGCCGGTGGCACAACCTCGGCAGCTGGACGAAGGCGCTGACCGGCGGATACCAGTTCGCCAGCGTCGACCTGCTCTATAGCAACGTCCTGGCCAGTCTTCCTGACTACGAGCATCCTCGGCTGGTCCTGCTGCTACCGCCAAGTGCCAGTGTCTGTAGCCGCGAATGGTACCTTGGGCTGCGGATGCGATTTCTCGAGGGATTCGAAGTGCACTTCCTGTGCGAGAACCCCGCCTTCTGGCACATGACGGACGCCTCTGGATACCGACTTAGTCGGTCGACGCGGTTCGTGAAGAGGGTCGGCAACCACATCTCGTCTCTATTCGGCCTGGCTCTGCCGCTGATCCAGGTGGTACAGGGGGTAAACGAACTTCACCAGAATGCCCGACTGTTCGCCCCGGTCGCCGAAGACCTCATCCAGGTGTACGATTACCTGAGGAACTTTGACGCCCACTACCTCAATGATCCTTACACCTGGTTGCTCAGGAACAAGGACCGGGTCGTTACCATGCTCACTAAATCGCTAGCAAGTGTCAGTGATGGAATTCCAGATCTCTTCTTTAAGGCCGGAAGCTCTCTGAATGCTGAGGACCTTTTCCAGACGAACAGTTTCCGAGCGAGCAGGAGTCAGTTGGCGAGGTACCTTCGGCTCGAGTCGAACTCGGGGCGTTTTGGGGGTCTGCGACCGATCTACTTAGGACGAGAAATCAGATGGGTCTGCGAAGCCCACTTTGATGAACTGAGGTCAATGCCTAACTGCCAATAGAACAAACCCACCCCAAAACACAGGGACATATTATATGCACACAGAAAGAACACAAGTACAAAAACACAAAGACACAAAAACAAGGACACAAGAACAAGGACACAAAACAAAGACATAAAACAAAGACATAAAACAAAGACATAAAAACAAGGATATAAAAGCAAGGGCACAAGAACAAGGACACAGAAACAAGGACACAGAAACAAGGACACAAAAACAAGGATGCAGACATGCGCACATAGATGCATCGATACACAAAGGCTCATTCTGGTGGCCTTATAGATTTGTTCTCAGCTGCAGTTAGGGCAAATCCTGACACGTAAATGCGCAGCAGGCATGCAAAGATGCAAAGACAGATACCCAAAGAGACACATCACAATAAAGACACAGTGACGCAAACACACAAGAACACGGGGACTGTGAAGTTCCAGTAAGGTTCAGACAATTGCCCAGATACATAAGCGAAAGCACAGTTGCCTCAAGCGTTGGTTCCTTGTACTCCTCTAACGACGAAAGTTTGAAGTACAATGCTGACCCAAGGTTAGCATCTTTCTCATATCAGACAAGAGAACTGCAAAGTGTCTTGCTCCAATTACTTTATCTTGTTGACAATGAAGAGTGCACTTCATAGCACTAAGTCAACGTCACAAGAGATATATATTTCTGTATTTATTAAGCGCCACTATCTAATGACTAAGTATCAATCGATGGCGCTGGACAATTGTGAGTGAAGGACTTGCTCAAGGCCCCTACACAGTAGCCGTCTGAAGGGAGGCCCGAGCCCGTTCTCTCCGCGTTACTAACCAAGCCCTCTATCCAGTAGGCTACCATGACCCGTGGTAAAACCATGGGATAGAGAAGTTTCTGTCAAAACAAAAATAAATACAGAACTGAATCTCTTTTTTATTGACGTTGATTAATAACAAATATTGCAGCCGCTCAATCGATGCTTTGAACCTTGTTGTACCCCGAGCCAGATCCGTACAGGGTTCTCGGTCTATTCCTCTTTCACAGATCCTATCTCGACTCCACTTCTTCCTCATCTCTCTTTCCGCTCCAAGCCCAAACATCGGTAGCTGCCACGCTGTGTCTGCATGACTCTTGGATCTTGACCTGGAACCGAACCCTTTTTTCCTATCGACTTTGTTTTGACTGAGCGCTTGTGATTAAGCTGGCCTCCGTGATGTGGCTTTCGTTTAAATCTTGGGATTACGATTACGATATCTCGATCGCTGGCCCAAGCCTCTGGAATTCGCCAAGCGTTTCTGACTGGTCTGCAAGTTTTGTGATGTCGTTAGGCTGAAGTCTCATCTTTTCGGAATGCTTATCCTCCGCAGATAGTTTTTCGGTCTCTGGGCCTCACCGACCTCGAGTATAGTTCTGTCCACGTCATTTTGGAATGGGCCTTTGCTTGGAAGCGACCATCAATTCGTGTTTTGAGTGCATTACTATAACAGCGCTACAGAAGTTTCCAGATTAGATTAGTTTATTAATCTAGTCTTATGTGACACCGATAACGAATTCCAAAATCTGCTGGCAGCTGCTGACATTCGATCGACCACTAATGTGATGTATGGTAAATCTTCGAAATTTCTCGGCGCCTCAGAAAGCAAATTCCATTGACCAGGTTATTCACAGTGTTTGGTCAAATCAAATCCGTGAGAACCGAGGTTTGGGTCATCTCAAGTGCCAGTAGAAATCCAAAGATGTCTGGTCAAGAGGGCAAGTGGGATGCTAAGGCTGGATGTGTTTATGATGTCTTGAATACTCGCCAGGTGGTGACAATAGGAATCGAGGTAAGACTGGTGTGACTTTTCCTTATTGATTAGCTCCTCAATCTAGCAGCAGCGCACCTTCATTCGCCTACGAAAGAATTTTTTGTTCTTATCGACCTCTAACATCATTTAGTGTGAGGTCTGTTTAGTGCCGCGCTCGTTCTGTATTCCAACTTGTATGGGTTCGAGCCTTTTGAGCGGACTCCGTGTAACGAACCTGGGCAGGTTGTTCGCGCGCACTTATCTCTCAGACAAAGCGGAATGATTTAGTTCCGGCGGGTGCTGCTAGGTAAACCGCAAGTTCCACGATACATTTCCCTGTCCGCAAGACCTTCGGATCAGTCCTTTGCAAGAGCCCAAAAACAGAAAATGAGTGCCTCCCCTAGAACCCATTATAGGATGTGGAACACTATTTTTTCTATTTTACTTTTTGACGGAAACATGAAATTCTCGGCTTCAACTTCTGCCTCTGTACACAAATTCGAGATATTGACTTTTCCGAGTAGATACTATAAAGAGGCAAATTTCAAATTGAACGAATGAATGAATGAAATCAGTTTCCAAGGATTTTTCACTCGACCACTTTCACTAATGGGACAGGGCCATTTCAGTTTGATATTACTAGGAATTGGTTTACCTCATAATAATTTTCAAGACTGGGCTATTAGTTGTAGCAGGGCTTATTTCTAGAAAAAAGGTTCCGGAACTGAACAATGTGCTAAAATTTCATTAATTATCAATAAACACTGAACAGTGTAAAGTTGTGAACACTGAAATTGAATTAAAATAAGTTACATTATATTACATAATTAAAATAACTTAGTAACACAATTCTTTTATTAAAAACTAAATTATTTTTTATTAGCCGAAAAAAGGTGCCCGAGCGCCGTTCCGGAGGGTTCCGTCTGAAAAAGCACTGAGTCGCTCGCTTTTGTGATCGGGCAGAGCTAATACATTAAAACAGACTTAAGTCGTTTTTCGTTTTTTGTTTATTGTATAGGCCTACACCTGTGTCTACATCCCGGATGTGGTCTGTGTAAAGGTGTTCTTTGACTGGGACAGATTTAACTTCCCAGTAGATATGCAACGAAAGCTTGCAAAGGTTATAAAGATGGGTATATTAATGTTGAACTCCAACTCACTTGCCCTGGCTTGTATGGTAGCTACATCCTGCAATCTATGCGTGGGAGGATGACTCTGGCAAAGTCTATGGCAGTAAATGGACAGCTCATCACACGAATCCAATCTAATCTAATCTACTTAATCTAATCAAATCTAATCCAAATCAACTTATGTCATTGTAATCAAACGACTTCTACGGCGACTGTTTCATAAGGTTCCATATAATCACTTCATGTCATCTGTTAACTCTGGATGACACTCCGTCGGTTGGGCTCTTCGTGTATGCGGGGCTCACCAGTGGTGACTCCTTGTAATCTAAGCAATGACAAACGTTTTGTTCTGAATTAATTTAACATAATCAAGGCTAGAGTATTCGGCGCTTTTGTGAGGTACCTAAATAGCGCTATATCAAGTGCCTGGATAACTAACTTACGTAACTTAATGCAATCTAATGGCCTAATGTAATGTAAATAGTTGAAATCGAAATAGGTCAAGAGAGTAACTTGAATGCTCTATCAGGAAGTATTCATAGTGTCGTGGATGTTGACAATACGATGCAAAAAGGAAAATTTAATTGTGATAAGAAACTTTAACGAGTTTGATTTTGAGGTTTGAATGAAATATTCTCCTGAAACTCAATGTCTTCTAAAATCAATAGTCGCTGTAGTTATATACAACTTCGAGCACTGCGTAGACAAGCTTACGCGTTTATTTAAACTAATTTATAAACAAGATCGCTGTAAACAGTTACAACGTTTATAAATAAATAAACAAAGACAGCAAGTAAAATAAGCTAATAGAAATTAATTGAAAAATTTTCATGCCCTTTTTAATAGACCGTTGTAAATGTTAAAATTTAAATTAAATAAAATACGTAAATGAGTTTTTGTAAATGAGTAACAATATTTATCAGCCGAAGAGTATATATATATATGTGGTAGATTACATACTTTTACTGCTCAGAAAGTAAGTAAATGATTTAGCAAACAAGGTGTATAAAACGACACTACATTTCACAGATGTAGTAGCTGGAAGTATAACTTCACCATTTATTAGTAAAGAAAATGTGAAGTATTTTTAGTTGATACATGCGTATGCAGAACATATGCAAATATGGACATTATATGCATATTGGCCTATGCATAAAATTGGCAAATCTAGGCAAATATATGCAGGTTTATCGTGATATATGCATATATTATATGTATTTAAAATAAATGCAGTTTTTATACATCCGTAGACCAGATGGACCGTAAT
Organism: Norana najaformis; assembly: GCA_964023275.1. Classification (NCBI taxonomy): domain Eukaryota; kingdom Metazoa; phylum Annelida; class Clitellata; order Crassiclitellata; family Hormogastridae; genus Norana; species Norana najaformis. The sequence goes on along the minus strand of OZ029916.1, from coordinate 41,967,572 downwards.
ATGACGACGACGATAATGATGATGATGATGCAGATGATAATGACAACGTGGGTGATGATGACGACGACGATAATGATAATGTGCAACGACGACATCGCTTCTAAGCTGCTGCGCGATCCGCACCTCGTGCAACGGCCGTTATCATCAGCTCCGACCGTTAACTCAACGTCGAGGAAGTACTGCTCGATCTTTCACCCTTGACCTTTCGACCTCTCGGCCCTCATCACCCCTACAGACGCCGGGTGGCCTGGGATATAAGGAAGGAATGGAGGGATGGATGATGGGAGGGATGGAAGGGAAGTATGGTGAAAGAGAGGGAATGAGGGAAAAAGGAGTGGGAACGAGGGAGGGACCAAGGCAGGGTCAGAGGGAGGAAGTGACGGACGCATGGAGGCAGGCAAAAGTCGAGTAAGGATGGAGGTAGGTAGGGAAGGATAGAGGTATGCAGGGAGAGATTCGATGAGATGGCGCCGTGAGTTCTTAAACAAGGAACGACTCTTGTAGTGCCAAAATATGATGACAAGGCATTAGTCTATGGCACTCAACAGTTGTGAGCCCCTTCAGACTGCCCAGGTTCTGGCCCTGGATTCGAACCTCTACAGTCAGCGTTAACAGACGAACGCTTAACCAATCGGCCATGGTGTCCGACGCCATGCAGAATGGGGAAATGATCAACGATGGTGAATGTGTGTTACTGATTATTTAAACAACCAGTGTGGGTGTGTAGCTGAGTGGATAAGTGGGGGGTGCTAGAAAACAAAGAAAATAATCGGCTTTGGTTCGGTGTTTGGGTAGCTTGGGGAGCAAAACGATGTTGGAGTAGACAGGAGAGTGGATGAGTGGGTGGTGGTATGAGTGTTGGGATAAACACGACAGTACAAGAGGATGTATGAGGGTGGGTGTATGTGTGACGGGGTGAGTGGGATCGATGGATGAATCGGTGGGAGGGTTCAGGGAACGACTGTGTCAGTGGGAGGGTGGGTGTAGACGTGGAGGTGGATCGAAGAGGCAGTATAGGGCTGGCTGGTTGGATGGTTGATTCTACTTGGCCTTATTCCCGGACTTGAAAGTGACGGTAGGTACTCGTGCCGTAGTCTCAGCTACGCTGCTCTCGTCCATGTAGATGGAGACGCCCTCGGCACTGTTCGTGGACTCCTCAGGGGTGCGCGAGATCTCCGTTTCTCCGCCGGGGACGCCCCCTCCGGTGCTGCCGTGCTCACCGTGCTCGCTGCACTGGTGGTGGCGGTGCTTGCTGTGGAAGGGCTGGAGCGAGAAGCGACGGTGCGTCTGCTTGCGTCCACCGCGGCGCTTTGAGATATGCGGATTGTCCTGCCGCATCGTCTTCGTCTTGTAGATCTGCAGCTGAGTGTAGAGTCGCTTCAGCTCTGCCTGAAAACATCGCAACCAGGGCTACGTGTATAAAACTACACTATACGTCACAGATGTAGTAGCTAGAAGTATCATATGGGCTGTTGAAAGGTACATTAAGGAGCTTTATGAAATGGTTGGATACATGCTAAAAGAAGACCAGACTTTTCCTCCATGGCTGCCTGCCTAAATATCGGGTAGCTCTGCGACCACGTGGTTACATCTCGGGATTCTCATGTTCACTTTGTCTATCTTCCGATACGGATTGCAAAAGACAGCCGTCAGATGATTGATTCGTCATTCGTGGTCACCTGTATATCGGAATTCTCTCCTCATCTTGGCCTTTCTTCTGCAATACACGTACTTCAGTTTACGTACCCCAAAGGTCACCTTTCTACACTTTGTGATTCTCCCCTCCCGTTTGTCCTCTCTCCTGCATCGTTTCTCTCCAAAAAATCAAACTCTTTAATCTGCCATCTTAATTCCGTCTGTCAACCAAAGAACACTTGTTGTAAATATGATGGCTTTCCACCTTAACACTGCAACTCCTGGATCTTGACCTTAAACTGAACCCTTTTGCCTATGGATTTTTTTGACTGAGCGCCTGTGAATAAGCTGGCTCCTGCGACTTAGCTTTCGTTGGGCGCTGTAGAAATCTTGAGCTTACGATTAAGATCACTCACAACGGTTCTTTTAACTTCATGCAGCAACATTATGGACATGAAGCAACAAATGGTTAGACAGAGCTCTGAGCAGTAAGACAGCAGTTGGACTGAATGAAAGCCACCAACAAGAAAGTGGAGGGTGCTGTACTGGAGGGTGATCGCAGCGAAGCAGAATATAGAAGTCATTTAGGTTCGGTTGCACTATCACTACTTACATTTTTTTGTATTTTAATCCAATAAGACATTTTCTTGGATTTTATACCGAGAAAAACTGACGCTTCGGTAATTGCACTAGGGCTTGGCCACTGAGCTCGTTTACCTGATCATGGCACTGACATCAGCAGCCGCATTTAAGAGGACATCTCTGCCAAGAGTGAGCTACTCCAGAAGCACAACACAAAAATGTGAGCAGAGAAAACACGAAAGTGCCTCAATACAGAGACTGAAGTGAAGAGGACTAAATTGGTTTCCTGTTTGAAGTCAATATGTAACAGGAGCCTGAAAACTCCAGATTAAGCTTCTGCTGCACGCTAGATTCGGGCATATCCTTGGGAGAGCATGCAAAGAATGGACACAACTCGGGCTGCGTATTGCGTTGGTGGAATCTTGATGATGCAGCACAGTACAGTGTTGGGCTCCTGGGCGGCATATTACGAAAATACACATTGAAATTGCTCCAAGAGGACTCCTTGGAGCAATTTCAATGTGTATTTTCAACCAATCAGAAGCCATTTGAATATTCATACCGCAGTGAATATTCATCACATAAATGACGACTTCTGATTGGTTGAGGGACTCCTTGGAGCAATTTCAATGTGTATTTTCACAATATGCTCCTGGGCGTTCTCAGTGGAATTCACTGCCCGGTTCTGTGTGTTCTCTCAGTTCTCTAATGTCATTCTGGCTTAAACTTAAGACTCATCTGTTTCAACTTACTTAACCACCGTAGTCTGATTTCTAGTTTCCCTTATCTATCGGATTTCGACCGGGCTTCTCCAATGACTACGGTTTCCCTTGAAGCGACCAGCGATTGATCTCTTGTGCATTATGATAACGGCGCTATAGAAACCGTTCTATTAGATCAGAGATATTTTGGGATCCTATGGGATACTCGAGTTGTCTGAAAGCAACAGTGCAACATAAACCCAGTGTTACCATACAATGACGGTAGTTCGAGTGTTTAACGACATCCTATGGCATCAAAGGCCGTTGACGTCACCCTCCTACTTTATCCAGGCTTGGGACTGGCGCTACCCTACTAGAGGCAGTGGCGGAGTTAAATGACAGAAAAAGGGTGCTGACCCTAATGTCTTCGGGATTCATGTCGGCCAGGTTGATTTCGCCAATCTCGACGTCTCCGTTCGGGTTGAGGGTCGTGTTCAGCTTAACGACCTCCGCCGGCGAGGCCAGGTTCTCCTGTGCGTCCGACGAAGAAAACGCACGACTACGATTCGTGCTGTCATCTGGTGGCTGATGCGAGTACCAGATCTGCAAGAGAACGAACAGACAGACACAACGTCTAAATTTTTGAATTAGGTGCCAGCATATTTTCGTTCTGCTCAATTCTCCTTTGTTATTTCGGTCTCAGCACAAGACTTGCCTTTTACAGCTGAGTGATCCACCATAGGCTGTCTTTCTGTCTCAGCGGACTGGCTTTTTAGGTAGTTACCTGGTAACAGCTTGATTTTGGTTCGCCATCGGTTAATGCCTTGTGCGTTAGACGCTGGCGCTATAGAGGTTGCTAATTAAATAATAAAAATTACAACATAGACGACAATGACCATTTAAGGGCGCCGGACCCGGTGGCGCCATTATTTATTTATTTATTACTTATTTGCTTGTTCGTTTATTTTTACCTCAGGCTTTATCCTTGGAAGTTCACTATGATAATATCCGTAACAAAGAACAAAAATTCCTTAACTGCTCCCGGTAACCAAACCCTTCATTACAAGCTTCTTACTGCCCTCATAGCTCCTACTCCACATACCGTCCACCGTCAGCGCAACCTGCTGTCTCACCTTGCATTGAGACGAAGCGCGACCTGACCATCATCGACTGCTTTTTTCTTTCGCAGTAACTGGATCCCACGGTTTAATTAAATCGCTGTCTGTCCTTCAAGCTTCAACTTGCCTCGATGACTGGTTTACACTAAACCGATAACCCCCCCAAAGTCCTACCTGCACCTCACCGCGGTGGGGGGTGAACAGCTAAGTAGGGGATTGCCCGGTGGGGCTATGCCATCAGTGGTGAATGTCCAGGGGAAGCCCTGGGCAGAAGGACCACCTTGGGCGTTTCGCGAGGTGAACAGGCCTACCGGGAACCCTGAAAATAGCTGGTTAACGCAGTAGGCAGGTGCTGGAAGGACACCTGAGGGCGCAAGAGGTCAATAAGGCCCACCGGCTTCCTTACCCTGCCAGAAGAGGATTGGTCACCGTCTGGCATAGAGACCAAGAAACCTCAACATGACTATGTAACGAGGAGCAGAGGAAGACAACAGAAGACATGGATGGACAACATAAGAGAAGATCTGGAGGGAATGAAAATAAGCATGAGAGAAGCAAGGGACAAGATCAGCGACAGAGAACAGTGGAGACGACAGGTTGAGGACTCATCGTCGGCGGTGGCCTGACGGAGGAGAAGCAAAGAAGAAGAAGAAGATATCGAATGGCCCAGGGTTGCTGTGCCTAGAACCTGGGCAATTGTGGGCAAGTCACTGATCATTCGTACAACTGTACAACGTAGACTGCAGTGCACATTGTATAGTAGATGTTTGTACGCAAACACCTTTTAGCGGAGGACTGACTGTTGGCTCCTGATGACACTTGCAACTGGCTGGGCACGAATCTCATATGCTAAACGAATCTAATCTAATTTAATAACTTCTATTTCTTCGCTGCTTAATGCTCAAGACATCAGTCGATGGGACTGTGATCAGCATAATCAGTACAAGTGCGAAATTCCAGGGTGAGTTCGGCCGAAATACAAGAGGGAAATCCGAGAAGACAAGGAAACAGCCTGATGATAGGAGTATTGGGGGTAGGGTAGCTGGTTGGATAGAGCGCTCGGCTTGAAATGCGGAGAGCACGGGTTCGAGCCTCTCCTGAGACGGTCACTGTGTCGACTTGGAGCAGTTGACTTCACTCGCAGTTGCTCAGCGCCATCGACTGATGATTAATCATTAGATAGTGGCGCTTAATAAATGCAGAAATAATAATAACTGTTGCGTATGAATATGAAAACTGTAAGTGTGCGCACCTTTGGTCCGAGTATAAGTATCATTGTGATGGTCACGGTTAACTGGCATCGAATGAAGTACATCAGAAACAAGTAATCGGGATGAATGGCGAAAAGGAGGAAATGCCTAAAACACAGCAACAAGATATTCTTTACGTTCAGTCAGAGGTAGTCTAGTGGTTAGCGTGCTGGTCTGTCAATCGAGATATCGGGGTTCAACTGCTCGCCATGGCAGAAATTTGTTTCTACTCCACTTGCGCACCTAGCTAATCCCTAGCTATAATGAGTACACTGACCGTACACTGTCAGTGGGAAGATCAGACGGCGAGGAAGAGGGTGGCCATCCGCTCTCTTATTTCTGGGCAAAGACAAAAGAAGTCCCTAACGCTTCAAACCCGGCTAACCTCTTCCGGCTAACTTAAGAGATTGCTTTCCTTCTTCTTCTGTCAGTTCTCAGATGTCATTCAGGTCGAAACATAAGACTCATCTATGCCAAGTTGCCCACCCACCAAAGCCAGACTACCGGTTTCTCTTACCTATCCGAATTCGATCGGGCTTCAGCAGACAATAATTTGTGACTATGATTTCATTAAATCGATTGAAGCTTCGTGTATTATGATAATATTATGATAACGGCGTTGTAGAATTCGTTAGATTATTTATATCTTCAAATACCATCAAGGCAAAATCGTCATTTTCAGTTCCTGGTGCCAACTATTAGGTGGTGATGTGTGCGTAAAGCGGAAAGGTTTTCAGCGCTGCATGGTAGAAGTTTGACGGTCAAGCTTGACCGAGTTTGATATCACGATTTGGTGACAAATTAGAATGTGTGTCTGCAAGAGACTAGATTTACAGTTTGGAGAGAGTGACAGTTTGACAAAGTGAAGAGTTGAGAAAGGAGTGACAGTGCAAATGATGGAGTGATGAATGAGAATGAAGTTCAGTGTTTGAAAATATTTAGCATACAGTAAGAAAATGTAAGATTGCATCGCTTTCCATGACTGTTGTCGGCGACCTTCCTATGTTGTCAATCGATCGAGCTTCGAACCGTAGAATCGCCCGATTTTAGCGCAGCGTTAACTCGAGAAAAGACTCACAGTCTTTGATTTTCTGACGTATAATCAATTAAACGAACAGTTCAATCACATTGGGGGCACGATAGTCTAGTTGCTAGCAAGCTGGGTTGTCAGGTCGGGTGTTGAAATCCCCGTAATGCCGAAATTTGTTTCGATATTTCGGCTTCACTTATGCATGGTAGCCAATTCAGCGATAAAGAGTACACTGACTATATACTGTCAGTGGAAAGATCACGCGGCAAGGAGGGCTGGACACACGCCCTCATATGCCGAGGCTAAGAAAATGAAGTCGCTAACACTTCATAACCATGGTTGAAGTATAAAGAACGTAATCCTATCTTATAAATTTCGAGATTCCGACTGTTCTCTGATTACCTCTCTGCCTACTTTTCATCCTCTTGCTCCCTCAATCTTGTCCCATTCACTCTCTCTGTCTCTGCCTCACTGTCTCTCTGTGTCTCCTGCTTCTTGCCTCTTTCTATCCCTGCCTGTTTCTCTCTCTCTGAAACCTCAGCTTCCCTGCCTCTCAACTTCCCTGCCTCTCAACTTCCCTGCTTCTTCCCCTCTCTGCATACCTGCCCTAGGTGAGTGTGAGTATAGTGCTGACCTGGTGATGTAGAAAGCGGCGGAGACGAGAGTTTCATTGTAGATGGCCAGTGTTATGAGGCGCACTTCGCCGTAGTTGGACGGAGCGGATCTGGCGCGATAGCAGATGTAGATACTAAACGCCATGAAGAGAAACTCACCTATCAATATCAACCACAATAACAACAACATCAATACTTCTTCCGCACCTACACGTACATATAATACATACTGTACAGGCATTAAGCACGAAAGTATAGGACTATTTAATAAAACACACAACGAATATATACACGCATTGAATACAAGAACACATAAAATACGTACACACATTGAATACGTACACACATTGAATACGTACACACATTGAATACGCACACACATTGAATACGTACACACATTGAATACGTACACACATTGAATACGTACACACATTGAATACGTACACACATTGAATACGTACACACATTGAATACGTACACACATTGAATACGTACACGTTGAATACGTACACACATTGCATACTGAGATACGTTCTTTGAATGCATGCATACATAGAATGCCTAAAGCTCCCATGTCCCTAGTGGAAAGTAGGGAAGACGCTCAATTCCTGCGCCGGGACCAAACGCTTGGTGACAGAGACAAGTGTGCGCGAACAATTTGCCCAGGGTCGTCTCAGCCACAAGCTCGAACTCGCAGTCGTTGGATTACAGACCAAGCGTGCTACCGATCGTGCCGCCAAATCATTGGATATATACATGTAGTATATATATATACATATATAAATTTATTCCACGGTTCTGGAATGCATTTGCACAATCTGTTCGCTCTGCTGTGTTCTTGATGTCTTTCTGTAGGCGTCTTTGTTTCAGCGTGCTTTTTATTTTTAGTCTGTCTCCGTTTCATAGGACTGACCCTTGGAATTGACCGCAATTCTGTTTTGAGTGCGATTGATTGATTTCTTGTGCATTATTATAATGGCGCTTGAGAAGTTCAAACATTAGATTAGCCTAGATACATGAATACATATACACTCATACACCTCTAGTACTATACTCCAAAACGAAAGATATTTTGGCTGAAGCGCAAACACGACAATGCCACTTCCATAGAACAAAATAAGGGTCTCGATAACAACAAACTGTTTTCATCAGGTTTTAACGGCGGGCCTAAGGTCGACAGGTGTCAGCACTGACCCACTTCGACGACGTAGTCCCACCACGTAGACTGGCACATGGCATACTTGAGATGTTGGCTCGTGTAGCTGTATTGAAGCAGTGTTGTCCGCCCGTTGCCTTGGTCTATCGTAACCGCTGTCCAGGCGGCCATGTAACCGACAACCACGACAACGATGCAACAGAGGTACTTGAACAGGTCCTTGTCCCGTACTTGGACACGGTGAGCCTTACGAGACTGAAATTCCGCCAGGACTCTGAAAGCAAGCAGTCACGCCAAAGACTCATCACTGTGCATCCTGATTCAATGCCAAATACAATGCGGTACATTGCAGTGCGATTAGTTCGTGCAATTTCTTACAGGAGTGTTTCACACTTAATAGAAAACGTATGATTTCTTTTATCACACCAGTCTTTCACATGAAATGCGGCGTAATTCTTTATTTTTTTACAGAAGTCTTTCACACGAAATGCGACGTATTACATGCACAACTGAAGAAGAAGAAGAAGAAGTAAGAGGAGGAGGAGGAGCAGGAGTAAGAGGAGGAGGAGCAGGAGCAGGAGCAGGAGCAGGAGCAGGAGCAGGAGGAGCAGGAGGAGGAGGAACAGGAGGAGGTGGTGGTGGTGGTGGTGGAGAAGGAGAAGAAGAGGAAGTGGAAGAGGAATAAGAAAGAGGAGGAGAAGAAGAAGGAGACGGAGAAGGAGAAGGAGGAGAAGGAGAAAGAGGAGGAGGAGAAGGAGGAGGAGGAGGAGGAGGAAGATAAGAAGTCCCTTAAGCTAGCTCCGAGTGGCAGCCATGGGTAAGAAGTGTTAATACTTCACTTTCACAGCCTCGGCCTATGAAGACAGGTGGCCAGCGCTCTTCCTCGACACCGAAGTGTATGTCAGTGTACTCACTATAGCTGAGTACTGTAGCATAACTGTTCATTTATTGCAGTAGAATTCCACATGTATTGCAGCGTAATTCTTGATATATTAGAGGAGTCTAACCTGTAAACTTTGAGTACCAAAGCACCATAAACTATGGCAAAACCGACTTCGCGCAGCCACGGGATGAAGAGGCAGCTCAACTCCGTCGGTTCAAAGTACTGTATTATGACCTATCAGATCATATTAAATCATGATGTTTCAACGTCAAATCAATTAAATCAAATCACTCAAATCAAATCCATGTTTTAAAATCAAATAAATGAAATCTAATCACTTGAATTAAATGAAGTAAATCAAGTAACTCAAATAAATTCATTCAATAAAATCAATCAAAACTTGATCAGATCAAATCGATCAGTCAATCGATCACTCTGACCATGTATAAATTAGGTACGTTCACCTTTTTATGGTGTGCAGTCTGTTCTAAAAGGTGCTATATAATTTATTTAATTTTGAAATAAACACATCATATGTTTAGCATCTTATTGCAGGGAGCAGGTAAACCATACCTAATCCTACAGTTTCTTAATACAATGTACCAAAAGGGGCATACAGTATTAATTTTTTGTAATAGTAAATGTAACGGATTATTTGATAGCACTTCTTTAGGCATCATCTGGAACAGGCATGACGCAGAAAGTGTAAAGGTAACCCATTACTTTACATGCCTCTATATCTAGCTTCCTTAAAAAGTGTGGTTTCATGGTTTCCAGGTTGATAGGTCTTTCGGCTTAAGTAGGAAGACAATAAACAGGCTCATTTGAAGCTTCCAACGTGCGTGGACCTCGTATGCAGACCCAGGAGGAATGGCAGGCTTAGTAGGCTCAGAAGATATGTTATTCAATGGACGATCAGCTGTCCAAGTACTAACCACGCTCAACGTTGCTTAACTTCACTGTGCTTGCTAGTTAAGGAAAGTCACAGTTCCAGGCTGATGACTTTAATGAAGAAATCGTCAGTTGAAAGTAACATGATGCAAAATATGAAAATTGAAATATATGATATAGAATTGATGTACCGTGGCGTGTAGCAGTAGAGAACCGACTGTAATGATTTCCAAAAGACACCAGAAACTGGCCTTCATGACCTGAAATACCAAAAAGCAATCCAGACATTAAGGTTGTTGTTGAAAGGTTGTTGTTGAACGATGCGCGATAGGATAGGATATCCTGAACTGGGATAGGTTAGGATTGGAGGGATAGGATAGTGTGTGAATGCTATCGGATGGGATTATTATTATTATTATTTTTGAATTCATTTCGTGCCACTATCTAATGGCTAAGCATCAATAGATGGCGCTGAAATATTGTAAGCGAAGGACTTGCTCAAGGCCCCTACACAGTAACCTTCGAACCCGTACTCTCCGCGTCACTAGCTGAGTGCCCTAACTAGTAGGATGGGATAGGTAAGGACAGAATAGGATGGGATAGGAAAGGACAGAATAGGATGGGTTAGGAAAGGACAGAATAGGATGGGATAGGAAAGAACAGAATGGGATGAGATAGGATAGGATAGGACAGAATAGGATGGGATAGACTAAGGTAGAATGAGTGGAATTCATTGTATTGGGATGAGATACGATAGGACGATTAGGATGGAATTAGCCAGGGTATACAATGGACTGTAATTTCAGTTGTATCGCATTTTAGTTGTAATGGATTATGAGTATACCTTCGTTTTTCGTAGTCTGATTATGGCGACAGTGAGCGCAATTCCGATGGTGATACACAGACTTTCGATGCCCATCGGAATGCCGCGAATGAGAATGTCATACTCAACCAGGCAGGGCGAACTTTCGCGGCATACCTCGCAGTCGGTTCGGCAGGGCAGGCATCTGAAGCCTGCAGCCGTTAGGTCGCCGTGCTCGTCCGTCTTGCGCACATACCCCGGTTCAAAGAAGGATCCGACGAAGTGGGTGGCGTTTGAAGGGTAGAAGCCTGGCTGACACTCGCACTGGTAGCTGCCTCGGTGAAATCCCTTGGCCGACAATGGCACACACTAACTCCGCAATCGTAAACACAGCATTCATATATAAATCCAAAACGTGAAGTATCCCATATCCCACAAGCGAGACGTATGGGAGGGGCTCATCTCCCTTTCTTGGCCCTTGACTCGGCAATGGACGAATCCCAAGGTTATGAACACTGGGCCAGCGCATCGCAGGACTTGCCGTTTACTTCCCAGCTTACGCCGGTACCAAGTTATACGGCTTGGTGACAGAGGCACAGTGTGCGCAAACAACAAACCAGGATTGTTACACGGAGACGAACCCGCAACCGCATGATCATTGACCAAACGCGTTACCGTTAGACCACCATGCCGCACTGTATAGACCACGGTTCATATATAAATATTATATAAATATTAACATTTCCGTTAGCGTTATCATTTACATTTAATTTGCTTTTTTATCGCATAGCAATTGCATTACGTTGCATTGCACTGCATCCATATTACCTTACATTACATTTGCATTGTATTTACATTCCATTGCATTTACATTAGCCGACGTGTACCATTATCCGTTGCTCATCGTTTTCAGGCTTAGATCGGTTACGATTAATGTTCGATACTAGTTATAATGGTTTTTCGGCTGATATTAGTTGGCTTTGGATTTCCTCTCTGCTTCAGCCTTCTCTGTCGGACCTCTGTCTTTCACAGCTGAACTGAAACTTTCTTTTTCAGGGTAGCCAGCCTTCTGGTCTGTCTGATGCCCTCTCTCGCAACTACTTGACCTTCGTGACGGATTCTAATTACGAGTTCAAGGCGAAGTTTGGCCAGGTGCGTGGGTGGGTGAGCGAGGAAAGAGTGAATGAGTGCGAAAATGAGTGGGTGAGTGATTGAATGAGTGATCGAGCCATTGACTGAGCAAGCGAGCGTGTGAGTGGGTGTGCGTGGGTGTGCGTGGGTGTGTATGAGTGGGTGTGGGTGGGTGTGTGTGGGAGTGAGTGGGTGTGTATGAGTGGGTGTGCGTGGGTGTGTATGAGTGGGTGTGAGTGGGTGTGTGTGGGAGTGAGTGGGTGTTTGTGGATGTTTGTGAGTGGGCGTGTGAGTGGGTGTGCGTGTGAGTGGGTGTGTAAGCGAGGCAATGACTGAGGGATTCAGCGTGCAACTGTTAGTAAGCAAGTAGGCGAATGGGTGACAGAGTGTGCGAGTAAATGAATGTGGGTAAAAAAGTGAGTAAGCAAGTGACCTGCGATTTATCTGGACACCGATGAGTCGCAGAGAATACTTCGTTGCCGTTGCACTGGTTGATGTCGACTGCGGTCAGGTCAAGGTCAACCTTCAGCACGCCCCTGCGCATGCACATACGCACAGCAGCATTAAACTCACCCCACAGTTCCCATGGGTGCAAATCTAATGTGGTTGGAATAGCACAATAAGTTGTCCGGTTTCAACACAGTAAAGATAGTAGTTCTGGTTCAAAGGCCCTTTTAACATCGGTTTTCGATGTAAACACTAAAATCGCCTCTGGTCCTGAGACCATGGATTTCTTCTTGGTCTTAAAGAAGAGAAGTCCATTAAATTAATTTGCTCCAAGAGGCAGTCATTGGTATGAAGTGTTAGCGACTTCATTTTTCTAGCCTCGGCATACGAAGGCGGGTGGCCAATTTCGTCATTGCTGCCAGTGGCAGTCGCTAGGTGGCAACACATATTCAGAGGTATACCCGGACATTTCCCTCTGGTCTTTTCTCCGGGTTATGCGCGTGGCTTTTATCTGCAAAACATCGTCAGTAGGAAATCCGACTGAAACAAGTTATTTAATAGCAGTACAAGATTACAAGTCCAGACTAATTAGTTCTGTTCATTAATATCAAGTTAGTTGTTTAGTAGAAGTTCTTATAGTATTTGTTGCCTCTTACTAGAAGTTCACAGCTGCAAATTAGGTGCCTTAACCATAAATAATCCAGGCTCGATCGCTTGTATGCTTTTCGTGAAAGCCGAGACCTTACACTTGCATTCTGTGTAGGCTATTGTAGATACTGTAGCTTAAGTAGCAGTCATTTAGCATTGTTAATGTACTGACCATCCACTGAGTGATGGAATTATCGCTTTTTATTACAGGCTCTTAACGTCGCCTATTTTTACGTTTTTTTTGCTTAATAAATATAACCGCTGTAGACTACTTGAACTTTCTATAAGCATCGTCAGCTGTATTCTTTCTAACTAAAAGCATGTGCTAACGACATTAACAAGTTATATACTGTAGATTCCGTTTGAGATAACAGTTGCTAAGCATATTAATTGCGCCCTTCCATATTGTCACTAATCGCGAAATATCGCAGTTTGTTACACAAGCATCCGGGTAAATTGTCCAAAGAGAATTGTCCTACTGGGTAAACAACCAGGAGGAAAAGTCTGGGGGAATGTCCAGGGGAATTTTTCGGATGGACTTCCAAAACCCACTTGGAAGAGAACTTTAAAATGGAAAGATAATGTATCGGTCAATAATGGCTCTGGCTGCCGTAAGATGTCGCTAACACTGCACAATAGTCCAACTGTTTAATAAAAAGGCGTGCTTGAATGCTTCTGGAACGTTTTCATTTGACGCACTATGTTCAGTTGCTTTTAATAAACATTAATTAGCTGAGATAATGCTCTATGAAAACTGTATAAAAATATTTGATGTGGACTCCGACGGCCTTTGATGCCATAAGATGTCGCTAAACAGTTGGAATACATCCATCTAAACGTTAATAAGCTGTACTATGTTCAAGCTGGTTTTGGTTATGACAAAGTAAGAGACATTTATATTATAATTATCTAATTATTGAGGACAAAAATAGAAAAATAAGAACTATTAAAGATATATTAATTGTAAACTAGGAGCTCGTAATGTTACATTAATCATCTTTGCCGAGTATAAACAGCGACACTGAATACAATTCCAAAGAAGATTATTGTCTGCTATTTTTAGGTTAAAGGTAAGGTCGATATCGACTGCCCTGGCAGCCACGAGATGTGGTTAAAGCACTTTTACTGCCTCGGCTTTCATCGTCACTTTTCTCGAACTGTTTAGACACCTTAAACTCGATTGTTTCGGACATATTGTTTAATTCTTCAAAATAGTTCGCTTCGTGTTGGTGGTGCCAGTCCCAAGCCTGGATAAAGGAGGGGGCGACGCTAAGCAACTTCGTCAAACAAAAATTAACCACCTTCTCTTGGTATACCTTTTCATGTACTCGACCGTATGTCATTGAAATGTTGATACACTGTGCACAGGTAACATGTATGGTAAGGCAGACGTGCGTTGCCCGAAGATGTCATTAAACACTGGATGTTTCTACGACTGTTAGAAGGTGGTAAGGTGGCAGAGCGTTAGCCTAATCGTAATCGTAATCTCAAGATTTCTACAGCGCCCAACGAAAGCCGCGCCGCGGGGACCAGCTTATTCACAGGGGCTCAGTCAAAACAAAATCGATAGGCAAAAGGGTTCGCCTATTCCGTGTGCGATCTGGGTTCGAATCCAGAGACCAACACGTAAAATCAATTGCCATGACAAAATGCTCAAAACCTTTTCATGTATGAATAACCTTTTAAGAGAAGGCAAGGCAATGTACTGTAAGGAAAGGTAAGGTGAGGTAAGATATATGCAAGGTAAGGTAGATAAAGGCAAGGCAAGGTAAAGCAATATAAGGCAAGGTAACAAAGGTGAGACGAAGTAAGGCGATGCAAGGTAAGGCAAGGCATTGTAAACATAAGGTGGGGCAATATAAGGTACGGAAAGGTAAGATAATATAGGCCTACTATTGGCATTTTTTTAAATTCTGCGCCAGGTCGGTTTTGACAAAGTCAGGTTCTCGAGGTCAGTTTTGATCACGCCAGGTTTTTGCCAAGAATGGGCAGGTCACGGGCTAGACTTGTCCTGACTTGGTCTTGTCTAGGGTCAAACTGATTCAACTCCTATCAGCTTTTATAGCTCTGTTGTGATCTTACCTTAGAGCCAGTTCCTCCTGCGAAACGCACGCAAACAGCGGAACCGCGTAGTGCAACGTCCAGGTCCTCAGGGCGGCACAGTCAAACACCGGAAGTCCCCAGACGCCGAAGAGACCCGTTTGATCAAGGACCATGGTTTCGAGCGGGACCTGACTCTGCAGGTGGCAGAGAGTGTTGTCTTTGTGAGGTTTGTTGGACCTGACCCGGGCAGTGACATCCCACAGCCACCCATCGCGGTCTCTCTCGTCGCCACTAGCCTCCCGCCGCGTCAGGTTTTTAAACCGCAAACGATCGACTACCGTGGTCCTGTATACTGCCAGCACAACCGGATGCTGCGGCCTGTCATCCGGAGTGTCCTTGAGGAGCGCCACAGTAGCGCCGGAAATGAGCGCGTCGCTGTTGACGAGACCTTCGAGCAGGAGGACGATGAGATTTTCTTCAACGACGTTCGAGTTCTCGGCTCTTAACCGGAATACGTTCGCAAGGGTATTCGTCATCTGCCACACCCTAGCCGTCTGCTGGCGGTAGGTGGCGCTTAGAGCGTCGGACGTCATCAGTTCGTAGTTGAGGCGCATTGTACAGTTGGCTGGACACGTGCCTCGCCTTGCGTTGTCCCAACCCATCTCGATGTACTCAAGGGCAGCAGTCGCCTTCAGGTTCCTCTTCCAGAGATCTCTCAGCTGTTCGGATTCTGCCTCGCTGACACAACGGAAGTCCACATCCGTCACTTCCCGCTTACTCTTCTTCCCAACTGTCTTGCCTTTCCCGTCCCTCTGCAGCCACTCCTTGAGATCCACGTTTTCAACCTGGCTGTAAAATTCGTAGCTTTTAGCTGTCGTCGCCGTCCCTTGATCAGATGGCCTTCGCAGGTCGTCTGCTTTCCTGTCCACGTACTCGACCGTACTTTCGAAGCGTCCAGCGTACTTCTTTTGACTGTCCTCTTCTGAGTAGCTCGTCTCTTCCAGGTACTGGTGACCAACTAGCGGATTCGAGGAGGAAGCAGTTGCAAAGCCCGAATTCTTGAGGTGCAATGGACCGTTCAGCTGAGTGTTAGTAGAAGCGTCTTTGGCAAGACCTTTCAGCTCAAAGTCCCAATCGGGTGAAGCATATCCGACAGATTCGTTCAAACGAAACCTGACAGCGGTTTTTGACGTGCTGCGGAACCAGCGATGCCAAGTTCCACGGTCCAGGTCACGCCTGACTGAAGCCGATCGAGGCATGACGAGGCCGGCGAAAGCACGGCCGGGTGAGCAGAAACAAATGAAGTAGAACAGCAGAATCGTTCGGTTAACAATTATTTCACGCGACGATAACATATCAGCTAGTTCGGCTTCAATGTATCATCACATGCATCTACCAGCGTTTCGACACGCTTTAGTGATTCAAGAGCGATCGTTAGGTTTCCGCCAAGGTTTCACGCGTCTTCAGTTATCTTAGAGATCGGATCTCTAATGTGTCGACACGCTTCAGTGATTCGAGAGAGTTCGCTAGGTTCGGCAAGGTCTTGTGGCGCTGTAGAGATATTCTTCATCAAGGTGTCTTCCTCCCGAACTTCAAAGGTTAATCGATACCAGTTGTCCTCTTAGGGTCCTCTTAGCTGAGTTTCCTGTTCTGTTAATTCTTTCAGCCATCCAAGTTATCACTTCTACAGCGCAAACAAACAACACGCATACCTCAATTCCTCGTTAATTTTCTTTTATGTTCTTATAGGTCTAAAATATGGCTGTGAGTCCGAAAACTAGACACATCATATTGGATCAAAGCGTTTCTTGCTGAGGTAGTCGATGATTACATTGGAAGATGAATTGGAGAGACACATGTTCCTCACAGAACATAAGAACCGACCCAAACTTACAGTATCCAACATGATTTCTTCAACTAATCTTTTGCTGTGATCTTTTTTGATCTTATTTAACCCAGTGACATTCCATCCCCGTTAACATGATGCATAACGCACAAGGTACTAATCGCTGGTCGTTTCAAGTGAAACCGTAGTCAAAGAAACATAAGCCGTTGGAGAAGTCTATATTCAATATTCGATATTTCAGGGACACTAGAAGTCGGTTTACGGTGAATAATCAGGTTAACACATAGGGGTCTTAAACTTAGACTTTGATAACAGTAAAGAACTGACAGAACGCATAGAGCTCGGCAGCGAATTGCAAAGCTTTGGACCAGCCATCGAGAGCGCTCGAGAGCCCAAGTGTGTTCTGGTGTGCGGAACAGCAAGACTTATGTCCGTTGATGGAGTGCAGTATTTGTTGGTAAGAGTGGTGAACAAGGAGCAGCGATAGGTCGCCGATTGGAATTAATACTTTGAAAACCACAAAACAAATTCTAAACAGGATTCTTTGTTCGATGGGCAGCCAGTGTACTGGAAGTGTACAGCCTGCACTGTAAAGTCTCATATATATATATATATATATATATATATATATATATATATATATATATATATATATATATATATATATATATATATATATATATATATATATACAGTATAAGATTTCGACTTGACGTTCCTAAAGGAGAATGTTTGCTGACTGAGGTTCCATTTTTAGGTGAACAATTACTTTGAAAATGGCGATATAAAAACATAGAATAAAGTAGAATACAATAGACTAGATAAGGATAGAATAGACTAGGCTAGATTGTGGATCGGATTACAATCGATTGGATCAGATGAGATTGGCTTGGAGTAGATCAGATTGGCTTAGATTAGATTGGATATTACATTACATTGCATTACATTGCATGACATCTGTTGCTTTCATTCCAAGAACCTGCCATTATTATCGATATGTTAAATGTAAATGTATCGGTTTTATATAGCGATCGTATGGCCTCGACCCTGCTCTTTTTGCAATGAATTTATGGGGTGAGATCCTTCACCACCGCTGTCCGTTTGAATGGGCGCCACGCCATTTAAGGCCCCCGTGCACGGACCGTACTAGCCCGAGATTTAAATCTCTGAAATAAGACACGACCGGGACGCGAACCTGGGATCCTCACGCATAGAGGCTCCTTGGCGTACGCACTTACCAATGTAGCTAACTAGGCCAGTTGTAGAACTGACATATGATTCAAAGGACAGAAGGCCACCAGTGATAAACAAAGTGCAAGATGGTAGCTGATCGGCTGAGCGCTTCAAAACGCCTGCGTCGGAGTTCATCTGGAAACTTTTCTAGCGCCTTTTTCGTATATAACACCCAGGACATCACTCGACGGTCGTTTCTAAGTAATTCCATAATCAGTCCATTGGATAGAACCAGTCAAGATCAAATAGGTTATAATTATATTGTGCGGGTTAGGACTTGCCTTTATACGACTACTGTTTAAATATCAGTAGCAAATTCATTTATTCTTTTACGATATAGCGCCAGTTAAGATATCTACTCAGAGGCGTTCCGACCGCAGCACCGGTGAAAGACGGAACTTTTTGAGAGAAGTTCTAAGAACGGTGCCTGCATAGTTGTATACCATCCCCGGCCGGAAGTAGATGCAGATTCAGAGAAACGCTATTTCGGGTAGATCCAAACACTTCAAAGGTACACTTCTCAAGAGTTTCTTCGTTCATGTAGGCGTGAATAACAAGTGTGTTTTACTTTTATTTCGCACGATTTCTTACTAAATTTAAACAAAACAAACCTAATTTTGTTCACTGACTACATTTCGCCATTCGCTATAAACTAAAATGGTTCAATATTTCCATAACAAAGACCACTAAAATATCAACATATTCAACCCATAATGGCATTCATTACACTGGCTGCCTATCGAGGAAAGAATTTAAGTTTTTAACCTATATAGTTCACAACATATTACATTTAAATCAGCCGACTTATCTCTGATCTTTGCTCATCTCTATTAGCAATAACTACTGCATTGATTCCTGCATGCATTGACTCTTGTTATATCTAGCACCAAAAAAGCGTTGGCCTTTCGGGCGTTCTCGATGGTTAGAAGCTTTGGAATTCACTGCCCATTTTTGTGCATTCTGTCACTCTTTAAATGTGATTCTGGTCTAAACTCACCACTCGTCTGCTTCCACTTGCTTAACCGCCAGGCACTGAATTTTGGTTTCCTTGGCCAATCGGATTTTGGATATCTCTCAACTAAATTACCGACAGCAGTTTCACTACGAAGACAACGCCAATTGATACCATTTTTACCATGAATTATAATGGCACTATAGAAGTCAGTACTAATAGTTCACCAGAGTAGAGTAAAATAGAATAGAGTGGAGTAGAATAGAGTTGAATAGAGTAGGGTAGAATAACGTAAAATATAGTGCAATACTGAGCAGCGTTGTATTAAGAGTGGAATTCTTTGACAGTACAGTATAATCGAAGCGCAGGGCAGAATACAGTTGAGAAGGGTAGAATAGAATTCTCATTACCATTATTTATTTTTATGGTTATTAATTGACAACTTATATAGCACTGGTAACTAAAGCACAAGCCATCAACTGATGGCGCACCAAACCCAAGCCGTAATCAGGTCAATATCCAGATGGTTGGTCCAATGAATGCTAAGAGAAGAGTAAAACGCAGTATATTACTAAGAGCTGCAAAGACTAGAGTATGTTAGAGTGGGGTAGAGTAGAATACAGAAGAGTAAGGCAGAATAAAGTATAGAGATAGACTTGAATATAGTAAAACAGATTAATACAGGCAGAAAGTAGAATACAGTAGAGTAGAATAGAGTACAGGAGAGTACTATTACGCTAATTAGGCAGCAAGTTTTAAGCGCGTGTTTGCATAGAAGTTTTCACGATGCAACGGTGATGAGTCATCACGTTGTTGACATGTTTGTGATTGGCTGGAGGGTTTCCCGCGCTAAGGCGGAATTGATCCTTGATGTCTTTTGGTTGCTGACTTGTGTGTCCACGCGATAATCACGTGCTTGCGGTCATTGAGTACGTCTAGCTGACAGGCAGGGATCACGTGTCTCAGAATGCTGGGAGTGTCTAGCTCACGTGTATCAAGGGCATTCTGACGTGGGTGTGACGTCGGATGGTGCGTATTTTATCACGTGGGCACTAGCGAGGAAAACAACACGTTTACATTTCGATGAGATATGGACGGGTCTAGACTTTAGTCTCAGCTGTCGTGGCGGGGAAAAGCCCCTATGAAATGCTTCCGCAAGTGCATAGTCAGGATAACTCGAGAAAGATTTTGTAGCGGCAGTCTGTCAGATGCTCATAGTTTGAGTTACAAAAATCGTTAATAGGTTCGTACGTGCAAAGACTTGTATGTCCATAAATCAAGTACTCTTGTGATAATACATATAGTATGAGAACTTCTAATAATGCCCAACGCATTAGTCGATGGTCGTAACTAAGCAAAATGTTGTGCAAACTAAATTATAGGGTGAGTCCAGTCGACAATCCAAGAAGGTAATCCGAAAAGACACAGCAGCTTACGTAGGAAATGAGTCCAGGAAGAGAGTAGTATTTAGTCAAGATCTGAAAGTCAAAACAGACTTTGCTGAGCGAACGTTTGCCGGAAAAGGGTTCCAGAGTGTAGAGCGAGTGACAGAAAAGACCCTGCTGAGTGATGTCTTGTCCAAGAAATAGTCAGATTTCGACAGCCAGAAAACCTGGTCGGGTAGAGACAAGTGCTAAGAGTGAGTAGAGTAAGAAGATAGTGAGGGTGGCTTAACTGCAGAGTCTCTTATACAATTAGCCCAGTTGTGAAAATTACTCGCTTTTCTATGGGCAGCCAATCGATGAGCTATTCGTTTCTTTAATTATAGCCTACATAAGACAATCAAAGACTTTTTTATACACACGACAATCAAAGACTTTTTATACACACGACAATCAAAGACTTTTTATACACACGACAATCAAAGACTTTTTTGGCGCTAACATTAATCTGGCGAGTCGACAGTTCAAAGTTCGATCGATTGATTACTTCTAAAGATCGTCGTTAAGTCGATTAAAGTAAATATCAGATCAGTAACTAAAGAATGCCATACCAAAGAAAAAACCTTCGCAGTTTTACTCTGAAGCGACCATCGACCGATGTAAGTAAATAAGTAGTAAGCAAAGCGTTTGTTATCACGCCATATGTCCATCGGCTGAGCAAGAAGTCGTAGACCTGGTTGGGTCACAGGGGTCGGACAATAAAAACAAGACGTTAAAAATAGGTCTTAAGTAGCTTTACGATTATACCCAGCGAGATAACGGTGTGAGTAATGTAAACAGGAAGAGTATTCCAGATGGCTGGTGTAGAATTGCTGACTCCATATCAGGAGAATTAAGAACATTAGTCTCTGAAGTTAGGGATACAAAGCTTTTGTGTGTTGCTGATTGCAAAGATCTGCATGGCTGGTAGCGTTGTAAGGGAGACGACAGTTAAGCAGGTTGACTGGTTAAGCGAGATTGCGTCATGAATAATAACAGCGCTGTAGAAGTCTTTAGAATTATAGAATAGAATAGAACTCAACACAACAACACGGATTAGATATAATACCATGCCAACATACCTTACCACCATACCATACATTGCCATACCATATCATACCAATCCAAGGCTTAGCAAACCATTTCTTACCAAGTAATGCAATGTCATACCATTTCAATGCAAATCATACTATACTATGTCAAACCATCATCCTAACCTAACTTACATATACCATACCATTAATCACTATACCACTGCCAAACAGAGCCTATCATACCATACTACACCATACCATGCCATGTCAAGCCATGCCATGCAAGCCATGCAATACCATTTCTTACCATATCACTACATACTAAGCATACCATATTACAGTATAGCCCACCATAACCCACAATGCCATACCACGCAATACTATAATATGCCTCACTATGCCAAACCACTTTGTACCATATCCTATACTAACCTCATATATCATTTCACATCATACCATACCATAGCATACAACAACCTACCATACTGTACCATATCACATTATGCCATGTTATGCCATTCCATACCACACCATTCCACACCCTGCAATTGCATATCATAGCATACAATGCCATGCTAAAGCTTTTCATAAGATATCATACCACAGTAACCGTTACATACCATACCGTAGCCTATATTTTCGTCAAGTTAAAGCAGCTCAGAGAGCGACTGTGATTAGTCTCTTGAAGCGGCGCTATACAAATTTTTTATTGCAATTACTATACCATGCCATAGTTAATTCGCACATGAGTCTATTCTGCACACGGCATACTCCATTCCGTGACCTAATTGTGGCGAACTGACCCAAATCATACGACCTTGACCTCAGCATCATCGCCTACATGCCGCACTCGCTGGCTTCCGCTCTCCACAATTTATCGATAGATATTCAACAGATGAACTGACCGACATCCGGGTACGACCTTCATCTTGCGCGCCGTCTGCTGCCATCACGTGCGTTCTTCGATTCGTCGCCTGCCTCAGTACCACCCTCCGACCTTCCGTTTGGAACAACTTGACACAGAAAACACGCGTCTCAGTCTTTCTCTGGCGTTTGGCGCCAAAATCCTCACTTGCTGAATGGAACTTATACAAGAATTCAATGAGATCTGCTGCTTCAATCCCCCGCAAACGCAGCTGCTGAAACCGTCAGATAATCCGTTCGTTCGTCCCTCCGTCCAGCCATCCGGCAATCCAGACAAATCTGGAACCGGTTGTTTACGGTAAACGAGATCAGCGTTCTTTCCCAGCCGCGTAACACTTACCCGTGTGCTATTCAACTCACGCCGTCGGTGTCAGACCACACTCTCGCCTGTGGCCGAAAGCGGTTGTGGGGGACAAACCTTATCCGTTGGCAATTCGTTGGCATCGTCATCAACATCAGCAGCAGCGACAGGTCGCGGAAGCAGACCTCGCGACTACAGGAGTTTCCGCCTCGAAGGTTCTCGTCGAATCAGACCTCGCTTTGAAACGAATACCTCGTCGCCAAAACACCAAAACAAACCGTCGTCCGTTGAACGACTTCCACAATCAAGATTTAATTTCGCCTGGTCCAACATGGCGGCCGCAAACCGCGACTGCGCATGCGCGTCACAGTAATAATAATAATGATGATGATATCGTCGAATGGATAGAGGGAGCGACTCGGCCGGAGCGGCTCGGCGCGTTGTTGCTTGCTGGCGATGGGCGGTGTTGCGGCGCCCATCGGCGCAGGGGCCTGCGCGCGGGCGATGCCTCGTTCGGTCGGTCGGTCGGTCGGTCGGGTGCTGGGGCGAGGGAAGGCGAGAGGGTACGAGGCTCCCTGTCCATCGGAGGCAGCGGCGGCGCTTGGAAAAGTCAATACTGTCTTATTGTTCCAGGTCGAACATAACCAACAACAGCGTTGAAACGGAGGAAGAGGAATGGAGAGTAAAAGACAGAGATAGAGAAAGGAACGTACAAAGATACAGAATAAGGAAGAAGCAGAGGCACTGAGACAGGGATACATTGGCACATAGTGAGACAGTCAAAAGAGAGTCATACAGAGAAAAGGCCGGCGAAACAAGACGAAAGAAGACAGATAGGAAGAGTGATGACGAGAGATAAGAAAACAAAGAGACAGACAGACAGAGAAGGAAACAGTGAAAGCGAAAAGACAGACAAAGAATGAAAGTCGAGACAGACATCTAGAAACAGAGACACAGACATATTTAGAACAACATAGGAAGCTGAAAAGAGAGCAAAGGCGGGAGAGAGAGAGAGAGAGAGAGAGAGAGAGAGAGAGAGAGAGAGAGAGAGAGAGAGAGAGAGAGAGAGAGAGGCAGTGAGAAAGAGAGATAGAGCGCATGCGCGAATATCTGATAGTCAGCCATCGTCTGCAATGGGGATAGTGCAGTTGTTGCTGCAGCAGGCAGTCTTCTTCGCATCTTTGCGATTTGGCGCCTATCAGAGGATCGTCTGCCGCTGCTGCTGCTGCTGGTGGTGGTGGTGGTGGGAAGCGGTGGGAGGTGGGAATCGGCCTTGTGGATGAAAGAGCTTGGCGCGGCCCACAGTTGCGCTCGCTAGAGGCGGGAAAGTGCCATGGCCCACGAGGCGCTGCACTTGGACCGGGCGCTTTGAGAAGTGCTTTCAAGAACGCGCATGCAATTCTCTGTCGCTCTTACTGTCAGTGTGGCTGTCTCTATGTATGCATGTATATTTGTATATATGTCTTTCTCTTCTTCTGTCTCTGTCTCTCTGTCTCTCTCTCTCTGTTAATTCTTTTGTTTCTCCCCATATCTTAAAGTAATTTCCACTAAAGCAGACACAAATGTGGCTAGAACGATCACACACTTAAACTGTCTGGTGTCAAATAACATTCCCTACCTCCCAGACCATTTTGTCAAATACTATAAAAGGTCACTTGTTTGGTTATTGGCCACACTGACTGTGCTTTATTACCAGACACTTGCGCCTTATGACGTTCTAGCTGCAGTTGTGTCTGGCTGTTTCGAGCCACTATTTAAGAGTGCCAGAGCTGTTCAGTATGCTAGCGACGCCGTAACCAGAATGGAAAGAGTTAAAACTGCGCGAGAAAGGGTTAAGGTGCAGAGGAATTCTGTTGCCCAAAAATTATGTTGCATTCAGGGAAGATAAGGATACAGGTAAACGATTCAGAGGGTAAAGGGATAGTTTCCCTCATCTGCTCATGCCATCTACTAAATCTACCTCTTAACCTGGAGCCGAACCCTTCCTGCCTATCGATTTTGTTCTGACTGAGCGCCTGTAAATGAGCTCGTTCCCGAGACTTAGCTTTCGCTGGGCACTGTAGAAATCTCGAATTTACGATTACGATAATTTAATCGAATGATTTCTCTAGCGCAATCGTCATAATCGATGGTCGCTTCAAGTGAAAAAAGCGTAAACATTGTCGAAATCGAATGGGTCAAGAAAATCAGAAATTAACCTACGGTGGATAAGCAAGAGTGTAAGTTTAGACCTGAATGACATTGACGAACTGACAGAAAGAACAGAACTGGGCAAAGGATTCCAAAGCTTTGGACCCGCCACTGAGAACGCACGATATCCCACCATCATCGTGGTACAAGGCGCAGCATGGCTCACAGTGTTCGTTGATTGAGTGCAATATTTGTTGGTACTAGGTATGTGCAAGGAGCAGAGATCGGCTGGTTGATTGAAATGTAATACTTTGTTATATTAGACTGGATTCTTTGCTTGACGGGCAGCCGGTTTTTATGACTGAACAATTGAGACGCATTTTCCCACAGACTAAGCACTTGTTAATAAGTCGTTTCGTCCATTCGTTTACACCTAAAGTCACTCATTTACTTTCAACAACGTCTATAATGGCTTTGTAGAAAAGTCGAGTCTTAAAGGCAGTACACTTCAAGGCGGAAAAGTTTGTGCACTAGATTAGGTAATTATGAATGGAATTCTGAAATGAATATCCCAGGAGCAAATTGCATAGAAATTTATGGGCTTGGCACTATAAAAGTGATTAGGTAAGATAAACGTAAGTGTATACTAAACTTGTTTACACGCCTCTGAAGAAACCTATCAGGTATCTGGTCCTAATGTCTAAAGATTATTCGACTGAGGCGCAGAAATGATTTGGTTTATGGCAGGGTAGCTTTTAAGCGTCTCGTCTTGCATTGGCACCCATTTACCTGGGTGAGACGCCCGCTACATTTGTTATGCTCTTGTAATCCTTGTTTAAAAAGCTGTCTGGTGTTTTATACGGTCAGGTCAACTGTAGAGCCCGTCCAGGGAGGAGTACCTTGAATGCAGTTCTGCCTAAGCAGGCATCTTCAAAGTGCCACTCACAGTCGGACCACGAGCTTATGAGAGACCATGAGCTCAACACTATCCTCATAGTAGTAAAGTGTTAGATATCAGTACATTATGCCAACATTGCTTTTTATTAAAACGGACGATCATGTAGAATCCAGTTTAAATCTCTATCGTAGCCTCGTTCACAAGTTATTGCATTTAGATCAGCCGACCTATCTCTGGTACTTGATTATCCATCACGCCAACAAATATTGCACTCGATCAACCGACACTCTTGTTGTGGGCCAACTTCGTATCAGAACAGGTTTAAACTTTCAGCCTTTTGTCGGTGGATAGTCCGAAGCTTTGGAATTCATTGCCCAGTTCTGTGTGTCTTGTCACTGTTCTTTGACGTCATTCAGGTCGAAACATAAGACTCGTCTGTTACAACTTGCTTACCCATCGTAACCCGACTTCTGGTTTCCCCGACCTTCGGCATTTCGATAGGGAATCTCCAGTGGATTACGATTTTAATGACTCTTTGATGCGAGCTCGTGCATTATGATTACGGGGCTAGAAAAGACAGTAATTCAGATTAGATAAGGGGAGGTGAAGGTCGTTCTGAGAGTCAGCGTATCTTTACGATAAAACCGGAAGAATAAGGTATTTCTTGCAGGCCCTTACTGTCGTTAATCCAGGAAAGTGGGGTCCAACGCTGGAAGGAAATTTCGGCTTCAGTGCAAACACAACATGAATTAAAGTAGATGGCAACATTTCCTTCATGTTTACCTTGCTGGCATGGATTAAGTTCTTGCAACACTGCCCTCAACTACCGGAAATCACTACAACTGTCCTCAGGTACCTGAAATCATTCTACAACTGCCCTCAGCTACCTGAAATCCTTGTACAACTGCCCTCAATCTCCTGAAAACACTCTACAACTGCTCTCAACTACCTGTAAACACTCTACAACCGCCTTCAACTGCGTGAAAACACTCTCCAACTGCTCTCAACTACCTGAAAACACTCTACAACCGCCCTCCACTGCGTGAAAACACTCTACAACTGCTCTCAACTATCTGAAAACACTCTACAACTGCTCTCAACTGTATCTGAAAACACTCTACAACCGCCCTCAACTGCGTGAAAACACTCTACAACTGCCCTAAACTATCTGCGATTCGCAGCCCGTACGCACAGGTAAACAAGTGGAAAATAAGTCATTGAATGCACGGGTTGTACGATTAGTATTCGCCAGGTGGCGCTACACCTAAAACTGTGACATCTGCCGAATACTTATGCGCTGACTGCGACGGGGATTGTACGGTGTGTTGTAAGTGCTACCACTAGCGATTGTCTTCATCATCATCATCATGAACCGTGGGCTCAGCGCCCGTAGGTGTCCGATGCCATTTTCACCATGTTCTTCCACTGTTGTCTGTTCAGTGCGGCATGGCTCAGCTCTTGAAGCGTTGTTCCACACCATTCAGTTATGTCGTCCGCCCATTACCTGTGCGGTCGTCCTCTTCTGTTACTCCCATCCATCATTCTAAACAATAGTGTTTTGATTTTCTTGTCTTGGTTGATATTATTGTACTGCGGATAAGCAATCCGAAAATACTGAACTTTAACGCTGATCTAAACGACGTCACCGAAATTGCAGATCATACCGAAAGAGGCAACGAACTCCAGAACATCGGACTATTCTACGATAAAGACTGAGAACCCAGTACCGGAAGCAGAAAAGATATCATATCGTAATCGTAATCTCGAGATTTCTACAGCGCCCAATGAAAGACGCTCAGTCAAAACAAAATCGATAGGCAAGAATGGTTCGGTTCCAGATTAAGATCTAAGAGTCAGACAGGCAGACAGGCGGACGGCTACGGTGGATGGTGTTTGAAATTGAAGCGAGAATAGAGATAAGGGGAAAAGGAAGAATCAGGATAAGATTTTTGGAAAAAAAATGTTTTCAGTCTTGAGCGAGAGACCAGCGCAGAAACTGAAAGAGGTGAAGTGTTGGTGAGTTCGTATGATGGATAAGATATTGTGGCAAACAGACACAGCCCTATACAGGTAAAGAGGCAGGAGAACGCAGAAAGACAAAGGTAACAGGCAGAACAAAGAACATATATCTAACCTAATGACTACAGTGCTGCATGAATGAATGTTTATAAGCTTATGCATGTATGTTTTATAGACATATAATATGACGCCTTTTAGATGCCTCACATTGTAGCTGGTTACGCTAGCCAAAGTGGTGTTAACGTTCATGTAGAACGACAGTTTGTCAGTAAGCAAATAATTCTCAGATAGCTGAAAATACCACCACTGACGGGCTAACAGACACACGCAGAGCCGAAACAGTGAAATCTCATCCAGAGCCAACATTTAATTAATTAATTAATTTATTAATTTATTTATTACTTAATAAATGACAATTAAATTGCGCCGGTGTCTAATACATAAAGAACTAACTGATGGCGCAAAAAGAGAGTTCGACATTTGAAAGTGAGAGAAAAAGAAAAGATAGGATGACAGAATTAGAGAATTACTGTAGGGTGGAAAACGAAAGGAAACAGCATGCGTGTATTAGTTTATCTTGTCATTTATATACCGCCTTTCAAGAACCGTTTCTAAGAACTTTCGGAAAAAGAGGATTAAGGAGAGGAACAGGATTAGAGTGAAAGTGAGAGAGAACGCGTTAAAGACAAGGAAGAGAGAAAATTTGAGACAATCAAGAAGGGGAAGATAATGACAGATAGTAAGATACGGATAGACAGTGACAGAGTGGATATGAGAGACATATTCTGAGACATAGCGAAGGATGGGACAGACAGACAGACATAAGGAGACAGAGAGCGGGAGACAAGCACAAAGGCATATGAGTGTGCTTATGATTCATACCACGTCATTTTCTCCAATGATAATCAAGCTAAATTTTGCTATCCGACTCCCATGCATAATTCAGAAGGCGCATACGTGCAAGTCACTCGGTAGTGACAATCGTGAGAAGAACTGAGCCACTTAATTCACGAAAGTCGATTAGTCTCCTACAGACTATCAATTGGCGCTACATAAATATCGAATCCGCTCAACGACAAATAACACAACGCCAGCAGACGATCCAAGAAAATGGAGAAATACTACGATTTCAGGTTTCGTGTCTTCCAACGTCATGTGCCAAGTCTTCCAATTAGCATAACTGCACGGTTGACCTATGTCTAAGCGGGTGCCAAGAACGATGCAAAACTGATGCGACAGGAGGATGCGCCGAAGGGTCGTTGAGGTCAGTGACCCGACCTTTGTCGATGACTGACATCTGTTGCTGAAGTACGAAGTGGATTCCATTTGATGAATTTGCGCCAAATGATGAAGCGGCTCAAAGAGAACATTTGATATTCAGAGATGGAAGAGTGAGGGCGGTTGGTGCGTGTGTGGAAGTGTAGGTGGTAGGTAGATAGGTAGGTTGGTAGGAAGACTGATAGGGTAGGAGATGTCATGTTAGTTAAATGGTTAGGTAGCTAGCTAATTAATATTGGTAGTAGATAAATAGGTATTTGAGTGAAAGGTAGGTAGCTAAGTAGGCAGGCAGGCAGGCAGGTAGATAGGCAGGCAGGAATGTAGGTAAGAAGGTAGGTATGCAAGTTGGTCGATTAGTAGAAAGTTTTATATGGGTAGATATATATAGGTTAGTAGGTAAACATGTAGGTAGGAAACGATTGATTGATTGGTTTGATTATGTTATTGGTATTGAAATCGTGTCTTATTGCTATCGGTACTGATATTATCAGTGTTACTGGCATTGCTATTAGATCGGTGTATTAAAAAAAGTTAAAATAATCAATCAGTGGAGCTGTTGCATCTCATTAATGAACGCTGTTGTTTTGCATATATGCAGTGACGGTTCTACCATTCTATACTTTTTCAAAGCGTTTTAGAGGTGTCTGAAACACCTTTGTATCTGTGGAAAACAATTATTATTGCTCTCATTATTCTTTTGCTTGTTTATACCCGAGGTATAAATAATCCCTCAAGAATGAAACAAAAATTGTAAGTTACTCGTATAAATACCATTTCTGGAAAATCAAGCTTCGTCCCAAGACCATCCGGGTAATTGCTTCTGAAGGAAAAATCATTATGGCGTGTCATAAATAAACAATTCCTTAACCTTACCTTACCTTACTTTACCTCTCATTTCCTTTCCTTACCTTACCTTACCTTACCCTACCTTACCTTACCTTACCTTACCTTACCTTCTTAAAGAGTTCCAGTTGTCGCTTTTTCATATGTACTTATTTTTTTCATCATCTGTCGGCTCCTTTTACATTAGACCAAGTTCTTTCGATATTTGATGTACCTATCTATGTCACTGTCTCTGTTTCTCATTGTCTGTCTGTGTCTTTGTCTGTCTATCTGTGACCCTATCCAACTGTAGAGCTAATAAGATTTTCCGAATCCGCATGAGTCGTCGAAGCCAAGAATTATAATGATGATTTATATGAAGTCCGAATATAGTGTAGAACAGGAGCGAGACAGACAGCCGGAAAGACAGCGAGACAAGGAGACGGAGATAGCGAGAATGGATTTGACGATGGGACATCACAGGTCAGTCGAACTGACCGTCAGGCAACTGACCAGTTGTAAGACTAAGGATTTCCTTGACGTCCAGGCTGACATTGTGTTTAATCCTAGAAAGGCTGCGGCTTGTTTGCTTTGGATTTATCGCCGTCGGCCCAAGGATCCCCTTCTGTCTGTATCTCTGGGTCTCTGTGTCGCTGTCTCTCCATTTCTCTATGTCTCTGTCTTTCTCTATCTCTGTCTCTGTCACCTTGCATCTGTCTGTCTGTCGTATGAGTTGGACCGTCGGCGAGGCATATAGAAGAACTGTGAGCGAAATAAAATCAATCAGAATAAGGTAAGGTCAGAGTTTGGCTATAGTTTCTGGGTTATTTCTAATTGTTAAGGTTAGGATTAGGTAGTCTATCCAGGTGCTGTGCGCGCTGGTGTGTAATCCAACGATTGCAGGTTTGAACCTGGTAAACACACTCCATGTAATGACCCCTGGACAATGGACAGGTTGCGCAACACTTGCGCACACTTATCTCTGTCACATAGTAGTAGAATTTGGCACCGACGTAACCAGGGAAGTAAACGGCAAGTCTTAGATACACTAGCCTCGTGTTCAATCCCTGGGATTCGTCCGCTGTCAGCCATAGAGCCTAAGAGTGGCAAGTGAGCGCCTCCACTACGTTTTGCTATAGCACATGGTACCTTTCCTTTACTTAGTGTTAGAGGCTTGGAAGATTTAGGGTGAGATATGGTTAGAAGAATTAGGGTCATATTTAGTAGTAAAAGGTGGGCTATGAATGTTTATAATGGTTACATGAATGCTTTGAAGGGGCAAAACCATGTAAAATAGTCGTACCTTTCAGTTTGAAGGACATTTGAACAAGGTTAAGTAAGGTAATGTTAAACGTGCAGACATCTATGGCGACCTTCATAATTATTTGTTGCCTAAACCGCAGACTATCGTTTGAAGGGCTTATCCACTGAAGCGCAAACACGGCTAAGTAAAGGCAACCATTTCCTAATGGATGCAAACTCCACGGCTACATAGAGAAGAAGGGTGTATATCATCCGTGGATGAAAAGTTCTGCTCAGGATCGACGCCAGTCGAACATGAAGATGCGAAGGAACGTCTTCTTGAACTGAGGATTTGCGAAGGCATAGCAGAACGGATTGATGGGACTGTTGAGGTAGCACAGCCAGTAGGAGACGTCGTAGAGATGAGCGTCCACACACTTGGGGCAGAATCCCAGGATCATCGACAGAATGTGCCACGGGGTCCAGCAAACGACGAAAGCGCCCAGAATAATAGTTATGGTGCGAAGAGCCTTACGTGCTCGGTTCTCCCGTTTGCTTGGCGCACGTGTCGGCGCCCCTGGGGTTCCTCCACCTCCCTTTTGTCGCTGATCGGATACCGCGGGTCCCCATCGGCGTCTCAGACAGAAGAGGTGGCTAGTAGACCAGCCTCTCCCGAAGGACAAAGGCCTTCGACGAGATCTTCTCGTCGCCAGAGTTTTACGGAACTTGGCTCGGCGCCTGCGAAGGAAGCTACTGCACGAGATGGATGTCCTGACGTCGGATTCTTTCTCAATGCTGGCTTCCACTCCGACGCAGGTGTTTCCGCCGTTCGGCCGGCTAAGTCCGAACTCTGTGTCCTCAAGATGATCGGACTCTTGTGAGGTTCTCGTGCAGTCCTTGGTGGTACAGAGAGACGTAGATGAAGCAACCGCAGTGGGCTTCTGAACGAAAGAAGAGCGTCGAACCCAGATCGGGGTATCTGAAATCTCGGAGCTTCTTCTGCTTGAAACACCTACTTTAGGTGATTCTATGGACTGAACACTGTTACTCTTTCGTGATTGCTTCGAACTGCTCCTCGTCCTTGTAGAGCATCGACGGTTGGATGCTGGGCAGAAAAGGTCGCCGCTACCAACTTCATCAAGCACCAGGAAACTGATATTAGAATCGTGAGTGTCGTCTTCGTGACCAACGACGTCATGTTCTAACCTGGGCTGCGGAGTGACGTTGGATAGGCGAGGCAGATAGGATGATATGATTGGGGTCATTGAGGAAACATATTCAGAAGCACGTCTCTGACCAACGACAACGTTGAGGCCGTTCTGAAGTCCGGCCCCAGAAGACTCAAGCGAGAAGGTTCTTGAGGCGGACGAAAACATCCCAAACCTCTCTGGATCATTTTGAACCAACCTTTGGCAATTGATTCCGGGTGAAACAGGTGGAGAAACCAGTTTCGTTGGAAGTGGCGGAAATCGTGACCGATGTGGAAGAAGAGGACTACATATGATTGGTAGTACAGCCGATGTTAAGTGTGATTTGGTGAGTTGCTTCTTCTCGGCGTTTCTCTGTTTCCAGGAGAGTTTTCTCTTTGCAGTCTGTTGATGACGTTGGCGGAGATGATTATTTTGGAGAACCTTTACCCTGATCGCCTGACCCTTGGCCACACCTGCATCTGTATCTGATGAATAATCGCTGCTGCACTGCTCTGTATCATCGTTGTCGCGGAAACCACTGATGTTTTTAGATTTCTGGTCCAGTCTGTTCACCGAAGCGATGCATTCGTCCGATCGAGTCCTGCCATCTCCGATTGGTTTTGCATTGTCTGGATGCTGGTCGGACGACTGACTTGCAACTTGGATTCCCAGTTGTGTGACCGTCTGTCCCGCGACGGATACCAGTGACGCAGTCTGTCGCCACTTGGTCTCCGACTTGCGCTGGAGATCCAGTGCCACCTTGTAGATGCCGGAGTAGAGCGAGCACATTACGACCATCGTGATCCAGAAGTACCCAAGTTGCAAGAGTACGTTGAAGATTGGGCTCTCCATGTACTGAACAAAACATTTACCCTTCGGCACGGTGCGCACTCCGACAAAGTACTGCCAGCCGAATATCGACGGAAAGAAGACCAGGCAAGGAATCGTCCAGATGATAGCGATGATCATCGTCACCTTTCGCTCCGTGCGCCACTTCCGGTACTTGGCCGGGATCTTGACGGAACAGAACCGGTCAATCGTGATGCAGAGAACGGTGTAGATCGATGTGAGGCAGACCGTGTAGTCGACGGACAGCCAGAGGTCGCAGAGTACCTCACCTAGAGGCCAGGACTTCCCAGCCAGCAGGTAAACAGCGTAGAAAGGCATCGATACAATGCCTATGAGAAGGTCGCTGACGGCTAGAGACGCGATGAAGTAATTGGTCGGTTGGCGGATCGAGCTCTCGAGAAGAAAAGATAATAGAACGACGAGATTCCCCGCTATGGTTACCAGGATAGTGGACCCCGCTAGAATACCGAGGGAAACTAACTCTGCTGTCGCACGAACACTGTTGCCATCGACGCCGTTGTCTTGGACACCTGCTGCATAGTTGCTCGAGTTTGTATGTCGCAGATTCGTGCCGAAGATGCTCGAGTTGCAATTGTCGTGAAAGCAGGGCACAGAGAACAGGTAGAAAAAGTGAGACTCGTTGTCGAGGCTGACTGGATCAACTGTGAACATCCTGGAGTCGTTGATCCGCAATACAACCATCTGGGTCCAATTTGAAGAGGTCGATTAAACGACACCGACAAGCGATTCAAGTCCAGCGATTCAGGATTTCACAGATAATCACCTGAAACGCATACAAACCTCCATCTTCTTTATCATAATTATCCTCGTCGTCATTTGCACCAACTTTCCACATGTCATGTCACAATTCGAGACGGTCGACCTGAGGCTAGGTACGTCGTAAGTCATCCCAGACCCTAGGTTACAGTTGTTATCAGCTTTTCGTGCAGCAAATAACGACCTAATGGAAATCCCATGATGGGATAAATCCGTCTCGTCTTTGGATGTGTTCTTGTGACGGTGGGTGGTTAACATATTGGCATCATTACACGGGCCAAAATTAGCTTCTAAATATTGCATGAGGCATATATGGATGTGTCGCTTTTTTTGGCGATCTTCAGCTTCCACTCTCTTTAAATTCATCTTCGACTCTCTTAAAATTATTGCCTGTTGCAGCAGATACCTGAGTGTCTAGGATACTCATAGGCAGAAATTGTTTGGTGTCAAAGCACACTCACTACCGCTTTTGCCAGCCACTATTGTTAATGATACTGTCAAATGTAACAATAGTGTCTTGTCTGTAGGCCACAGTGACAGCGTTAAGGCCTAATTGCCATAATAATAATAATAATCATCATCATCATCATCATCGTCGTCGTCGTCGTCACCTTTTTCAACTTAATCATCAAAATAAATGAACGTTATCATCTTAAATTAAGCGGTCCCCGTTCACATCTGTTGGATATCCATGCTTCAACGCCTTTGAGAAGTTACATTACCTTTATCTTCGCTAACTTTATCTTCGTCACTTAAACCTTCCTTATCTGTACCTTCGTTATCTATAGCTTTGTTAATATAATATAGTTATCTTTATCCTCATTACCCTT
>OZ029916.1:41857895-41927895 GCA_964023275.1 Norana najaformis | reverse complement strand
AAGCAATCAGTCAATCCATCACTCATTCACTTAGTCAATCAGTCAATCAGTCAATTGTTCAGTCGGTCGATCAGTCAATTAATCAGTCGGTCGATCGGTCACTCATTCAATATTTCTTTCATTAATTCTTTCATTAATTTTGTCAGGCCAGTCAGTCAGTCAGTCAATCGGTCACTTGGTCGGCCAGTCAGTCAGCCTGTGTGTGTCTGTCTACCGACCTCTCGGTTAGTGTATCCATCCATTCGTCTGTCTGTGTTTGTGCCTATCTCTCTGTGCGTGCATCCATCTCTCATCTGGAAACTGCCGTGAAAAGAAGCAGCAGAAGATAGCGTGACGAAACTGCGCATATGCTTCTTTTCGCTCGGGAAGATAAGCCACGGTCAGCCAATCGAGAGACGGTTCGACATTTCAGTCACCGATCACGACATCTGGAGACGAATTTCGTTAGGGATTTGTGTCTCATGGCAGTTGGGGTGACAGATCTTGACCCTTACAATGAATTCGTTCTCCTGGTCTTTGATTGGAGTAACTCATCATTGTTCTCGCTCGGCGCCATTAAGCTTACCTTCACTGCACCTGCCAGCGTCGCATCAGTGATACCAAATAGCCAGGCAAGGGTTCGGGTGGCTCGAACATTTGTTCTTTCTAAACTCATATGGGGGTACGTCCGGAGTGACCCATTGACCTGCCCTTGATCCTTGATTGGGTGGATGAGTCGGGGTCAAAATGAAGAACGGTGTTCTGGAATCGCTGATGGTTTATTTGCCAGATCGGGTCAGAGGTTATTGGTTTTATGTTCTATGTCGAAGTCTGTGTACTGTGAGGGTGGGGCTGAATCGGAGGGTGGGGGTGGCACAGAAAGGCGTCGTGTCTTCGAGGCTTTGATGAGAAACAATTGCGCCGTCTCTTCTGGTCGTCTCTGGATTGTGTCAGGAGATTAGCAATCAACGAACAACGGTATTAAAACGGATACAGAGAGAGACAGAGAGACAGAGAGAGACAGACAGACATACAGACAGACAGACAGACAGACACACAGACACACAGACAGACACACAGACACACAGACAGACACACACAAACAGACACACAGACAGAGACAGAGAGAAAGAGGGGGAGAGAGAAAGATACAGAGGCAAGTACAGGTACAAATATAGACAAGGTTTCAGAAATCTCAACAACTTATTGCAATAACATTGCTGACAGCTTATTTATTGCTACCAACTACAACATGAGTACTTTACATACTGTCCGTTATAACGGACGTCGGGCATTAGCCCAGTGATAAGCATAACTTAGGTTACTGGCACAGAATCAAGCCTGCTAATCCATATAATGCAATGTTCCCAGAATGTTCTTGATGATTCGTCACATTTATTTACTATATGAGGTTTTATGCAGTGTGATAATACTTGTGGCAGTCAGGATGAAGGCCTACGTCACATTTCTCACACCGATACAATGTCTTCTTCGTACAATCCTTGCAACGATGGCTTGTATCTCCTCATACAATCCAGTGATTGTTACCACCGTAAAGTACATCAGACAGTTCAGGAGAAGCACGTCGACCTCGGATGGATGGCACACCAAAGACTTACAGCCAGCTGCCGCCTCAAGTCAAACAAACGGTCGCCGCCGCCGTGAACTTTACACCTAATGGGTTAAAAGATTGCTCTTCTTCTTCAGCTTTACATTACCTGACCTGAAGTAACCTTGCCTCATCTTATCTTGCCTTACCTTGTTTTGCCTTATATGATATTACCTAACCTTACCTTTTCTCACATCAACCTCACGAGTGCCTCTAAGGAGTTTACCTCGAAGTGGCGCTTTATAAATTTTTGATTACATTACCTGACCAAGCCTTACCCTATCTTCATTACTTACCTAACCCTATAAAGCCGTACCTTATCCTTGACTAACCTGACCGTATCTTAACTAACCTTGCCAGGCCTTAAATTAACTTACCACACCTCACGCTCATGTTTTCATCCGCTTTAATAATCATTCGTGCAAGTAAGAAACGAAAAACAAATTAAATGTGAGAACAGTCCGTGTCAACAACTTTCAACAACTTCCGCTGTCGTCGATAACCCGTCTGCATCTTTAAGAATCTTGGACAAAAAATTCCAGTCAAGTTCCGCGTGACGCTATCAAATGCCTGCATCTTGGATAATATGCCAGGTGGCATCAGGTGGTTGCAGCGAGAATTAATCAACACCCGACATAACGAATAGTGTAGTGTCACGTGGTCTAGTGGGCCAACAGTATAGTATAAATGCGACAGAGGCCTAACTTAACGGAATGGAATGTAAACGTAATCGTAATCGTAATCTCGAGATTTCTACAGCGCTCAACAAAAGCTAAGTCGCGGGAACCAGCTTATTCACAGGCGCTCAGTCAAAACAAAATCGATAGGCAAAAGGGTCAAGATCCAGGAGTCAGGCACTCAGACAGTCGGACGGCTAAGGTGGATGCTGTTTGAAATTGAAGCGAGAAGAGAGATGAGGGGAAGAGGATTGTAAATGTGACGCAATTTGAGACAGTCTGATGTAATTAATGTGATTTAATACATTACAATGCAAGGCAGTGTTATCTGAGGTGATGTATTGCAAGTCAGTGTATTGGGATATGTGCGTGTGTCGTGCTTTTTTGTATAGCACCCCAATTCAAAGACATTTGTGGGTTACCTGAAATCGTAAACCTTTGTACTTGGAGGCAATACTAGGTCTACTGAATGCATGATTCACATCTCACGTAAAGTCCACGTTGTTTTACCTGCCTCGTCAATCGAAATTGTTCCAGTTCTTAGACGTTCTAAGCTGATGAATGCAATTTCATTCTAATCCATTGTTAGTTCATCTCATCCATCCTTACATAAAGGATGGAAAGTTCCGCGCCTGAGATTCAGGTGTACTGACACTGCGCTCGTTACAAGTGCTTTAAATAAATAATTAAATAAATAAACAAATAAATAAAATAAATAAATACACTCGTCAGATCAGATCGGTTCTAATCTGATCTGATTTCTTAATCTAATCTAATCTAACCAAATATAATCTAAACTAGCCCAATCTGATGCAACCTAGTACACAAGGTATAAGCCGATGAGGCAGCAAAACAATATCCAAAAGCCCAGTGACTTTACGAAAGGTCAGCTCCCGTACCGAACAGCATCGGAGCTGTTGGCCTGTTCTGTCAACAAGTCAGCCATGACGGTTACTCAGCGTTCGCTGAACCGTAACGCCGTCTGTTAGGCGTCATTACAGCTTCCGTTGCTTGCCAGTCCGACCCCCACGCAGGACCGGGAAACAACGGCGTGCAGATGAAATGCCATTCTGCACTTTGGTCCATCGTTCAGAAAGCGGCCAGCTGACTTCCGCTATCAGACATTAACGTCATCTCGAATGCCAAGGCAGACGCTAACGGCCACTCCCCTCCGGTCCACCAGAGGGGTGGTGTTCGTGGTGTAGAGGTAATTTCTGGCACCAACTGAACCATGAGGCCAAGCAATATAGCGCTTAATATGCTGGGCTGTCAACCGAAAGGTCGGAGTTCAAATCCCCGCCAGGACAGAAAGATGTGTCGAGATTTCTGCTCTACTATCGCCCCCTAGTAAGCTCAGCTAAATATGGGTCCACTGACCGTCAACTGTTGGTCGAACAATAGACAGTGCACAAGAATACAATACTATCCATTACAATACAATACAATACAACGCCAGGATGCAGTATCCGGAACGCTAATATAATTGTTTGATTGTAATTGTAATCGCCAATTTGTATAGCGCCTCTTCAAAGAGAAACTCCTTAGAATAATAAGCAGAAACTTTGCCATTTTCAGTTCCAGACCCACATGTGATCTAATTTCAAAGGTCATATAAGTATGTTGAAAGGCACAGGTGGCGACCCACTTCGCGAGCAGGCTGCAGGCGCTTAATATCGGACCACAAAATGTGTTGAACTTTGGATCCAGCCAGAGTCAAGACAAATTTGTTTACACGCGGGGGTTTGATAAGAGAAAGTAGGTCATTTCCGTAGATTGTCTGGCTGTTAATTTCTCAGACAGAGGGGTTGGCTAAGTTAGGAGTTGTTGCTTGGATAAGACGCTGAGAGTTGACTCTTGTTGGGTCTGGGAATTGGCTTTGATACGGTAATGAAC
Organism: Norana najaformis; assembly: GCA_964023275.1. Taxonomy (NCBI): domain Eukaryota; kingdom Metazoa; phylum Annelida; class Clitellata; order Crassiclitellata; family Hormogastridae; genus Norana; species Norana najaformis. The sequence goes on along the minus strand of OZ029916.1, from coordinate 41,923,737 downwards.
TTCGTTCCATTTCAGTGCTGAATGCTTCGAAGGAATTTTTTCATATTCTATTTTGTTCTGATGTGTTGTATTTGGTAATTTATATAGCGCTTCTTACAGAGCAAACTACTCAGAAGTGCTTCCAGCATGAGAACTCCGGGAAATAAGAACGTCTTAAAACAACAAGCTGAATGAGCTCTGTCACTAACAGAGATCCTTGCACAAAACGAAGACGGAAGTCGATTCCATAGAGGTGGGCCAACAACACTAAAAGCCTTCTGCTGTCCAAGAGAGGACTTAACACAGATGTTGTGTTGTGTTGTATGTGCTCCATGTTGTACTGTTGTGCACCGTTCTGTAACGACAATACAAACCGTTGTTTAGCATTGTATTGCGTTGTGTTGCATTATTCAAATTCCAGGGTTAGTCCGGTTGAAAAGCCTGATGTGACCTTACCTTTTCTTACCTGAGTGACGTGACGTGACCTTACCTTGCCTTACTTGATCTTACCTAACCTGATTTGGCCTGGTCTGGTCTTACGCATATAGCCGCATAATTTCCACAGCATTTGGCTTTTATCTCTCCCTGTTCTTTCAGTCGACCTCTTCTTTTCACATCTCCGTCCGTTTCGTCCGAATGGAAAGTCTTCGCGACCGTGTAGTCATCGTCACCGGTTCGAGTTCTGGCATCGGTGCCGCATGTGTTGTGTCCTGCGCCCGTTTCGGAGCCAGAGTGGTCATCTGCGGTCGCAACCAGCAACGCCTCGACGAAGTAGCCACTTCCTGCCGCCGATTGACCAGCGATGACCATGTCCACTGCGTTCGCGGCGACCTTAGCAGCAACGAAAGCATCCAAAAGATCGTCGACAGCACAGTGGAGCGATTTGGTCGAATTGACGTTCTGGTTCACTGCGCCGGCTATAGCATCCCGAAAGGTACGGAGCATGCCACATCGGAAGACATGCGTGAGTTATGGCACCTGCATATTTCCGCTTTGTTTATCCTCGTCAAGTTGTCACTTCCGTACCTGCGCGTGACACATGGCAATGTCATTGTGATTTCGTCCTTGCTGGGATCTTACGCCATGCGAATGAACCTTCCATATAGCGTGACGAAAGCGGCGCAGAATGAGTTTGTTCGTTTACTGGCGGCTGAGCTGAAGTCTGAGGGCATCCGCGTGAATGCTATCCAGCCGGGTTGGGTACGAACGGGAATCATCGAGCACAGTGGGGTGTTTGGTGCCAAGTACTTTGGGGAACTGTTGTTCAAGGTCTGCGACACGCTGCATCCGGTTGGCAGGTGTGGGAACTCAGAGGAGGTGGGAGAATACACGGCGTTCATCGCTTCGGATGCGGCTGCTGAAGTCAACGGTCAAGTGATCAGCATCGATGGCGGAGGAAAGCTGCCTCTTTGTTTCACGCCGAAGATACCTATTGTCTGACTTATTTTGAACTTAGTAACATAGTGTCGTAGTTTTTTCTTAGTGTCGTCGTTACTTCGTCTCTGCTCCTGTAGTTTACAGTTGTTTGTTTGTTGTTTTGTTGTTTGTCGTTGTTTGATTGATGTCAGTTGTAGTTGTTTGTTTGTTGTTTTGTTGTTTGTTGTTGTTTGATTGTTGTCAGTTGTAGTTGTTTGTTTGTTGTTTTGTTGTTTGTCGTTGTTTGATTGTTGTCAGTTGTAGTTGTTTGTTGTTGTTTGCTGTTGTCGTCATTTGCTTCTTGCTGTTCATTTTCACTGCGCATCATTTTTGTAGTTGTTCTTTTTACCTGTCATTTTGTCTTTTTGTCTGTCTTTTTGTCTGTCTATCTTTTGTCTGCGTGTGTATTTGTCTTTCTGTCTGTCTGGTTGTCTGCCTGTTTGTCTGTATGTATTTCTCTCACTGTCTGCTATTAATGTTATATTTGTAGTAAAACTGAGTTGAGTTTTGGAGTTGGTGCTTGTGTTCTTTTTCGAATGAGATTGGCGAACAAATCTGTTGATTCTAATTTTAAAGGCGCTACATAAAACCAGACGCGCCAGACTATTAATAGCCTTAATGCGATCTGCGATCCTGCCCGCGAAACAGGACGAGTCACAGCCTCATCGAACATCAGAATGAGAAAAGCAGAATGAAGCATAACGGGCCGGAAACAGACACTCTCGGACAAACAGACAGACAGAAAAGAAGAGGCAAGCAGACAGACATACATAAACACAGACAGACTGTCAGACAGACTAACATATAGACGAACAGACAACCAGGCACAGCAGACAGGCAGACAAGCGGCAGGGAGACAGGACTACTATTGTTGTTTTAAGACAATGTATCGCAAGTGGCCTGGTTAGCTACATTGGTTAAAGCGTACGACAAGGCACCTGTGTGAACGAGGATGCCGGTTCGCATATCGATTGTGGCTATATTCAGAGATTTAAATCTCTGGCTGGCACGGTCCGAACAGAGGGACCTTAAATAGCATGGCGCCCGTTCAAACGGACAGAAGTGGTTAAGGATTTCACCCGATAACTTCATTGAAAAATGAGCAGGGTCGATCGCTATAGAAAAACGTGTACATTTACATTTACTATGAGCCCGTGTTTCGTCATCAGCTGAGTGTTTCCTTGAATCGTCGGTTGAGTCATCCCTGTTGTCTTTCTCCATTTCGTCATTTCCGATGGAGTAGTTCTCCACCTCGATTTCGTCATCTTCTACTTCTGAGCTGACGTCGGAGGACGCCTTTGAGTATTTTCCTTTGGTATCGTCGTCGTTGTTTGATTTCTCGAAACCACAGAACGAAGACCTCTTGTATTTCTCTGCCGGCTACTTCACAGTCTTTTTCGTGGGTTTCAGCAGTTCCAATTTATTCTAATATAATCTAAATACTTTATAGCGCCGTTATCATAATACCCAGGGCATCAGTCGATGGTGGCTTCAAGTGAAAATCGCGATCAAAATCACAATCTGTTGGAGAAACCGGGTCGAATTCCAATAGGTGAGAGTGGCAGTGGCAGAGCTTGTCGGTTATAACACACTATTGTTTCTCGGTCAATTATTTCCACCATCTTGTTCCCTGTATCTTCTTACCAAGTAGGGAGGCAGAGAAGCCGAAAGTCCAGCATTTAAACACTGACCAATCGTTGGTAACTTAGATGAATGGGAGTAGGGCGTGATTCGATCAAACTTCGACATCGAGGAAGAACTTTAGTTCATCCGAGACAACGGAGACGTAAGAAGCCAGGGCAGGAGGAACAGGGAAAAGAGGAAGAAGAGGAGAGAGGGATGGCCAGGTGATCCTCCTTCCCATTTGAATGTTTGACAAAGAAGCAGGGTCGGGGAACAGAAGCCAGCTTTACTTTGAGGATTTATCTGCTCTACAACATCTTGTGTCTTTCTCCCATTTTCCTGTCTTTCTGTTTATCTATCTGTGTGTCTATTTGTATGTTTGTTTCTGTCTAGTTATCTCCCTGCCTATCTATTTGTGTGTCTTTCTGTATGCCTGCCCTTCGTTGTATGTATCTGTCTGTTCGCTTGTCCCTGCATTCGCTGATCGAGTTGAATCCCCCCATGAAGTCTCCCCGGAATTGAGACTTAAACTACACGAATTCACTCCAGTCTGGCGCCCTCTGTCGGGCCTCGTGATGTCTCAGTATGGCGTCACTTGGACCGGAAGTTATGCCCCAAGGAAACATGCGCAGCGCCATCTATGAATGGACTGCGTTGGAATTCATTCCCGGTTGGTTGAAATTAGGGATGGAGACATGAAAGAGAGGAAGGGATAATATGGAGATTTAGGGACACAAGGGGGACTTAGGTCGAAATTGGTAGAGAGATAGATCTGCGAACAAACAGGTATTCAGACAGACAGACAGACGGACAGACAGACAGACAGACGGACATGTCAAGAGACAGGCAGATGAATGAGCAGACAGACAGACAGACGGACGGACGGACGGACGGACAGACAGACAGGATGATCTAAAGACAGACAGAAAGGCAGGCAAACAAAATCATACAGAAACAGAGGAACAAACAACAGAAATGCATGATTACATACAAACAGACATACGGACATGCATAGTAATACTTATAGACAGATAAAGAGAAATATTGACAAACAGACATACGAACATACATAGTAATACTTATAGGCAGATAAAGAGAAATATAGACAAACAGACATACGGACATACATAGTAATACTTATAGATAGATAAAGAGAAATATAGACAAACAGAGAGATAGATAGGCAGACAGACAGACAGACAGACAAGAAAGCAGGCATAGAAACAGAGCGAATTGTATGGAGAATGATAGGTGGATGGCGCTGAAAGCGAGATGCTGCAAGTTTATTAAGGATATTCCTGGAATGACTCCAACTTACATCTTACGACTTTCCTTGGAATGGCTTGAGATGTGTTATTTTCGTTTCATTTCGGCTGCTGATGCTGGCGATTGAAGTTGATGTTTCTTCTGAGCATCTTAGCAAGTGTACCCGGTGAACTCGACGATCTCCCTCTGCCGTAAACCCGGTGAAAATGATTTGAGATGATCGTAATAGACGAACAAAGGCTGGGAGTGGAGCATAAAGAGGAACGCAACTGGAGGAAAATGGCAATCGTTTAAATTAAGGGGGAACTACATATACAGACAGAGGCAGACACGGGCACATAGGCAGGCACAGAGACGGAGACAGAGGCATAAACAGAGACGAAGACAGAGACAGACAGAGACGGAGACTGAGGCAGACCTAGAGACGAAGACATGCATGTGGTAGTGGAATGGTAGAGGTATAGGAAGAGAGTGAGAGAACGAAGTAAACAGGAAAACAGGGACAGTTAAGGTTTATAGCTATAGACACAGACAGACAGAGACAAGGAAACACAAACAAAGAAAGAAAGAGAAAAAAGAAGGGAAGGAAGGAAAGAAAGAGAAAAGGAAGTAAGGAAGCAAGGCAGGAAGGACCGAACAAAGGAACAAAGGAACGAACAAACGAAAGAAGGGGCGAAGAAAAGAAGGAAAGAAGGTAGGAATTTGACAAACAAAAAGCTATAATATATACCGACCACCATCGTGGCTTGAAACAATGGATTTCCTAAAAATGTATTTGCCATGAAACCAATAATTCCACTAGCATAAAAGTTTAGACCCTATAGGCCTAAATGAGTGACCTAAAAATACCTACAAACTGCGAATTCAATGCGCTTATAGCCGTAGATATAAGTACGTTCACATGCTACTGTAGGTTACCATTAACTTTCGATTCGAGTTGGAGGTACAAATATCGCTGTTTGAGGTGTTTGCCCTGAAACTTCTTGTGTCCTGCTTCTGAATCAGCATTTTCGGAGTAAGCTATCAGTCTCCGGGATTCTGTTCGATTTGGACAGCATCCAAAACTTTATTATTGTAAATTGTCGACTACAGCGCCAAGATGTGCGCTACACGGGTCAACTGTAGCCAAACCCTTTTGGAAAACAATTGCCAAATTCGGAGAGGTTCTGGTAGGCTGGATTTCTACGAATCCCTCAGATAAACAGGCAGAAAGAAAAACAGACAAACAGACAAAAGACAGATAATACGGACCAGGAAGCATGCTGGACCTCTGAATGCGCTGTGCTTAACTCTTGACCTTAAAATGATCGGAAGTGATCGTCACGGGATATACCTGCTGCACATACAATAATGTTGTTGTTGATGACGATGGTGATGATGATTATGATCATAATAGATAATAATAATAATAATAATAATAATAATAATAATAATAATAATAATAATAATAATAATAATAATAATAATAATAATAATAATAATAATAATAATAATAATAATAATAATAATAATAATAATAGAGTCTTGGAACTTCCGTAGCGCCACTGTAGTAATGTTCAAGGAATCAGTCGCTGGTCTCTACCAAGCAATAGACATAGACACACGGACATAGATAGAGCAAGACAGAGCAGAGACAGGTAGACAGAGAAACATAGACCGAAACTCACAAAAAGACAAACGGACATAGATGGAGCCAGAGGAACAGGAACAGAAACAGTGACAGAAAGACAGACAGACAGATAGACACGGACACATACTCGTGCACAAACTGACTGATATCCTCATTCCCAAATCAGTTTCATCACGAGTCAGCGAGTCGTTTTCGAGAAACTGCGTCGCACTAACTCATGCACGACGTTCGATGAACCGGAACTCAATCAGCATTCATCTTCTGCCGGACAGCACCAACCGTCACGCACGAGTTGTCAAACTGCCAGACAGACTGTACCAAACGAGCCAGCGGAACTCAACGCGCCTCGCAGAGTCGCTAGGTGGCAGCCCTGGTCGTTCCAAAGCGTGGTCGACAAATTGCGCTTTGTCATCTATTGGATTAAACGTAATTGTAATCTTTATCGCAATCGTTATCGTAATTGTAATCATGATCGTTACCGTAATGTTGATTTTAATCGTAAGATTCGTAAATCTTAATCTTATTAACAAACGCAATTGAATTTTGTAACCATAATCGTAATAGGCCTACTCATCTTAAGCGTAATTGTAACTGCTATCGATATTGTAATCATGATTTCGTTCTTAATCGTAATCTTTGGCCAAATCTTAGTGATAAACGTAATTTTAATTTAATCTTAACCGTAATCCTAATAGTAATCGTAATCTTAATCGTTACTGTAATCGAATCATTCAGAACTCCAAGCAGAGCTGTCCAGATGGTGGGCTCAGTGGTAAGGATTGCAGATTGGCGTGCGTAATGGATATGGCTCACTAATATAGGAGTCTACTGTACACAATTTCTCACATTTCGTTTGCTCAGGGTCAGCGCGGCCATCTAGCGAATACCAAAGCAAGCCTGTTGAACGAAAGTTCAGATTTTATAGCACTGTTGACTAGCACTGCCACCTGGCGAACGTTGTGGATGATTGAACCTAGAGATGATTGAAGCAGAATGACCTGTAGCGTCACCTGGCGAATGCAGAAGACATTCTTATTGACCATCGATTTTGCTGTTCAGGACCAGAAAAACTGAACGCGCATGCTTCACGAAACGACGAGCATGTGGTGAACGAGAGCGCTCGAAGAATAGCTGACGCGTGACGATATAACAACAACAACAGCAACAACAACAATAATACAATTTATATAGCGCCGAAGCTCGGCCGAGACCGAAGAAATGGGTGCTGTACACATATGACATATGTCATTTGCATATTGTAATATGTATGCACACTGTATAGTTCAGGTTGAACTGGAATGATGAAAACTAAATCCCTTGTGCATTATGCACTGGTACAATAGAAGTTTCTAATTAGTTTTAATAATAGTAATAGTAATAGTACTAGTAGTAGTAGCAGTGGTAGTGGTAGTAGTAGTAGTGGTAATGGTAGTAGTAGTAGTAGTAGTAGTAGTAGTAATAATAATAATAATAATAATCATAATTATTATTATTATTATTATTCTAGTGGTGGTGGTGGTGGTGGTGGTGGTGGTGGTGGTGGTGGTGGTGGTGGTGGTGGTGGTGGTGGTGGTGGTGGTGGTGGTGGTGGTGGTGGTGGTGGTGGTGGTGGTGGTGGTGGTGGTGGTGGTGGTGGTGGTGGTGGTGGTGGTGGTGGTGGTGGTGGTGGTGGTGGTGGTGGTGGTGGTGGTGGTGGTGGTGGTGGTGGTGGTGGTGGTGGTGGTGGTGGTGGTGGTGGTGGTGGTGGTGGTGGTGGTGGTGGTGGTGGTGGTGGTGGTGGTGGTGGTGGTGGTGGTGGTGGTGGTGGTGGTGGTGGTGGTGGTGGTGGTGGTGGTGGTGGTGGTGGTGGTGGTGGTGGTGGTGGTGGTGGTGGTGGTGGTGGTGGTGGTGGTGGTGGTGGTGGTGGTGGTGGTGGTGGTGGTGGTGGTGGTGGTGGTGGTGGTGGTGGTGGTGGTGGTGGTGGTGGTGGTGGTGGTGGTGGTGGTGAGAAATGCCTCTCCAATCATAAATAATCGCGAGACAATAAAAAATGAAGGTTTATTGGAAAAGTTTGGGTCGTCTGCGGAGATAAATCGTCAATTGCACCAGTGTAAACCAGAGGTCAAAGGTCAGTAGATCGATTGACGCAGGAGCCAGATATGTGGTTTGTATATCGAAGGGTTCCATGGGGTAAATACGCAGCAAGGGCCTTGGCAGATTACGTGTTTCTTCGTCTGGCTTTGTATCTGTTCTGCTTGTTTGTTTATATGTCTGTCTGTCCCTGTATGTGTGTCTGTCTGCCCGTATGACTGTCTGTTCGTTTGTCTGTGTATATGTGTGTGTCTGTTTGTCTATGTGTTTGTGTCTCTCTGTCTGTCTCTCTGCATGTCTTTTTGTCTGTCTGTCTCTTCATCCATTGACTGATTGTCTGTTATCTATGAGTCTATGTGTGTCTGCCAGTGTGCCTGCGAGTGTCTGTACGTGTATGTGTCAGTCTGTTCATCAGTCTGTCTGTCTATCCGTTATCTGTTTTAGCTGCCATCGATCTCACAAGATTGCTAAAGATCCGCTAGAGTTCAGTGGACATCCTTCTTATGAACACCCGTCTACTAGTGTCTGCTTATTTGTACCTCTACTATCACTGTTTGTGCTTCTCTGTCAGTTTGTCCTGTTGTCTTTGACATTCTGTCTGGAACTGTCTTTATTTGTCTGCATGTCTTTGTTTCTCTGGCTCTCTATATGTTTTTCTGTAACTCCTGTTGAGTCGCTTCCCATCTCCCTCGGCTTTTAAATGCAATTATAAGGGAATTACACAATTTCCTTAATTAACGAACCACAAGAAGCTGTCATGACTTTGAAGTGCTAGCGACTTCATTATCCTGTCCTCGGCATATGATGGCGGCCGCCCTGTCCCCCCTTCTCTGTTTGATCTTTCCACCGAAAGTGCCTGTGTACTGAATTTGCAGCGCATTTCGCTAGGGAGCGCTAGTGGAAGAGAAATTTCGGAATATCTTTCAATCGTGGAGGGTAATTGAACCGCTGACCTGGGGACTTTCAGTCCAGCACACCAACCTCTAGGCTAATCTATCGAGCAATTCCCAAATTGCGTTACAATAGCAGGCGTGAACTGTCTTGCTCAAATAACATTTTATCGAAGCAATGGGCCTTGAACGACAACTAAGCACATCATCCGCCCTTCAAAGCTTTAATAATCCGAGATCGGGAATTTGTAATTTCTGCTTATTCAAATAACTTTATCAAGAGCTGGGCTTTGTAATTTGTGGGCGCGTTTCTGCCACTGCATCTACACAGACCCGCCGTTGACGTCAGCTGGTTTAAATCAGTGGTGGGCGGTTTCATCGATACCGAACTGATATCGTGATACTCAAGAAAACCGAAACTGGCACCGAAGTCGGTATTCAAGAATCGGAAAAATACCGAAAACCAAATATAAAACCGAAAAGTAAGAATGCTGCTCACTTTATAGCATGTGGGGCAGGGTAGCCGATTAGATAGAGCGCTCGGATGGTAACATCTCGAATATGGGTTCGAGCCTCCTCTGAGACGGTTGGTGTGTAGGAATGTTGAGCAAGTCCTTCACTCACAATTGCTCAGCGTCACCGATTGATGTTTAGTAATTGGAAAAATGCGCTTAATAAATGGAGAAATAACAATATAGCTGCAATATAGCGTCATAGCTAAGTCTGAGAACAAAGAACACATATAAAATAGAAACCGACACTGAACCCACGTTTAAAAAACGAGAAAAACACCAAAAACCGATGCCGACCAGCTCCAGTTTAAATATTATCTCTTGCGTGAAGATATTATTCAATATCGTTATCATTTCCCACTTGGAATGTTCCCGGAGCGACTGAAACGTCGCTGGAAAGCCAGAAGCAGAGCCAGCGTAGGCCTCAGAGGGATGAAACATCATTTGATCAGGACTCGATTTGTCTCCAATCTCGAAGCGATCGTAACAGACCAATTCCACCAGCCCTGCTGAAGAAAACCCACAAATCGATAAGATCCTCCCGGGAATGAAACGCGATAAGCCAAGACGCCTGCTTCGTTAACTACGTTGGGGGCAGTAGATTCTTCGCTGCTTGCATAAACCCTTTGCAGTGATTAGCCTATAAGAATACTACTACGATATTTTATTTGCTACTGTGATCTTTATTGTAGCTGCTACTGTAGCTTGGCTGCTGTATACAGTGTTTTGCATTGTTTTAAATTGCTAGTGTGAATGTTGTTGTGTCTGTATTGTAGCTGTTGTTATAAATGTTATTGGAACCGTTATCCTAACCATTATTTTCACCTGTTCCTGCACATTTTTTATTGTGCTTATTATAGTCGTTATTATTGCCGTTGTTGTAAACGTTGCTGCAATTGTTTGTAGCTGTTATTGTAGCTTTTATCTCAACTGCTACTAATAAAATATTAATGTATTATTGCATCCATAATTAATAACTGTAACTGTCATTGGAACTCTTATGAAACCTTTTTTGTGATTGGTATTGTAATTTTTGCCTACCCGTTAGTCTCGCTGTTATTGCAGCTATTTTGTACCATTAATTTTAACAGTTATTTTGTAATGTGTTATCATTACTATTGCTATTATGAAACGGTTAATAATAACAGCAGATTATTTTCTGAACACCCATATTTTTCGGGAGCATCAGAATGAGGTCAGTTGAATTAGAGGTTAGTTTAAAATAAATTAGAAAGTATAGTCTAAAACATGAAAGTAAAGTGCAAAGACTGATGTTATTTATATTCATTACTGATGCTATTATTATTTATTACTATTACGTCATCGACATATTTGGAGATCTCTTGTTGGCAATTATTAATTAAATGATATTTAATACATATATTTATACATATGAATGTAACTGGAAATTTTTAAATTCTCATGTTGCACGGAGTGTTTATTTTCCGTATACCCTGTCTCCGGTCTCTAGTCTATGTGGTTTCTGTGGTCTCTGTGGTATCTCTGGCTCAGTTCTCTGGTTTCCGGTCTCTGGGGTCTCATGAATCTCGACTGGTTCTCTTCAAAGGATTCGGAATTCAGCTTTATTTTGAAGCGACAATCGACTTGTGATTGACGAAAATGGCGCTACAGAAGTTCTTATGTCAGCCACCGATTTTCTGAAAGCGTTCCCTTTCTACTGCCGCTGGAGATTCTCAAAATGTGAGCAAAACTAGAATGGACTGCCCAGAAAAAGACTTTTTTCGCATATTCGCATTCTCTGGCTGCCCTCAAGGTAACAATATTTCCATCCCAAACACTATTAGCTTTATGCATACGTACATATATATAATTATATATATATGATGTTTTCGATACATTTATATGCTTTTCATGTAGCTATATATATTTATTTCACATGTAAATGCTTTTCATGTTAATATATAACAATTCTTAAATATATGCTTTATACATGTACATGTACCCGTGCTTCTCATATAAGCAGACACATGCATGAATCAGTGTGTGAGTATGTAGATATGACATCGTTCATCTGGAGTCTTCGTTTAATTTCGACCGAATTCTTTCCATTAGATGTCGATTACAAGACACGCAGCGTGTGAGGCTCTTGCATAATAATACTATCTCCTTGCGACGCACAGTCCCACACCCACCGCTGTCGTCCGGGCCGAGACGACGATTATTTATACCGGAGGTTAAACTAATCCCATTGTGGCGTCATTTATTTTCAGGCCCTCTGGCGTCCGGCCTTATCAGTCATATTTTGACGGGTATTTTGGTCGAGGCGTCGATGCTAGGGACTATATAAGGAGCGCTGGGCGTTGTCACGTTCCACTGCGCACTTGGTCGCCGAGGACGCAGCCTTAGCTTGCACCAGTCGTTGCTGTTGGTGGTTGTGGTGTCGCAGCTCTGGTCGGTCCAACTTTTCCACCTCGTTCGATCTGTCGGCAGTCAACGGGAATTTTTCAGAAGGTAAGCTGTTTGTAGGATTGAAACATTCAAAAGAGGGAATTTGTTTTCTCCAGGTTACATTTTTTAAAATTTATTATAGTCTAGCCTCTTTTAATTTTGACTAATCAAGTTGTTGGTTTCTGCTGTTAGTTTATTGCAACTCATACAGTAAAAGTTATTATGACCATTATTTTAGCTGTTTATTTTAAATGTTATATTGAATGTTATTGTAATTAAAGTTTTTATTTAGAATTAATCACTCTTATGTTTAACTATGATATCATTTTTTTTAAACTGGAAACTGTTTTGTTTAGCATATAATTTATTTTAGACTGATTACTTGATATTGTCCAGCATATAATTTCTTTCATTTTAGACTATTTACGTTGTTTTCTAGACTGTAATATTTATTTTATATTATTCGCTTCAGAGTCTTCAGCTACTTTGACCAAAATAGGTTATTTTAAAATAGTTCAAGTTTGCTTTATCTTATTGTCATGACCATCATCTTTGCCTTGTCTTTCTTGTCACTCCAATCCCAAACACTATCCACTTTAGCCGTCTGCCTGTTCACCTGCCTGAACTTTAGATCTGGACCCGGAAACGAACCCGATCCTGGGTGTCTCACCGATTTGTGCCTGACTAAGCGCCTGCAAATAAGCTGGTTTCGACGACTTAGCTTTTCCTTGAGTGCTGAAGAAATTCGGAGATAACAATTGCAATTACGACAGAGCTAATCTAATCTAAATACTTCTATAGCGCCGTTATCATAATACCTAAGGCATCAGTCCATGGTCGCTTCAAGTCAAAATCGCCATCCGAAATCATGATCCATTGAAGCACGGGTCGAAAACGATAGGTCAGAGAAACCAGAAGACAGGCTACAGCAGATAAGCAAGTTGAAAGTTGACAGATGGTCACATTTGACTCCAAAAATACCGTGTAAGCAAATCTGTCCTATGAGCAGTAGTGATCTGAAATAAAAAATTGAGAGTAGTTGCCGATAATTTCTTTGCGGTAGTAATTACAGAGTAAAAATCAAAGGGTAATTTATCTAATACATAGTGTATCATAAGAATTTATTTTCTGTGAAGCATTTTCTTCAAGAGTTGCGTTAGGTACATTTCATTGAGTTGGCAGAAGGTTAAGCGGATAATTTCTGGTCGACTTTCGATTCTGCGAATCCCGTGGTCGTCGTGTAAAATCGACAGATATCGCTTGGTCGAATTGTGCTCGTATCCGCCAAAGCATCCCTAGATACAATATATACTTAATTTGGCATCATCAACAAATGCCATATTATAACATTAGTCTACACAATTCAGTTTTTGCAATATACTGTGTTTTATTAACAGAAAATAAATTCGTATAATACACTGTATATTAACTAAACTACATTCGTATAATACACTGTGTATTAACTATACTACCCTTTAATTTTTTACTGTGTAACTACTACCGCAAAAAAGGGCGTGCTTGGGGTAACACATTCGCTCTCTGCAGGACGTGGAGCTAAGGCATCTGCGGCCAGCCAAACCTTAGACAGAGCTCCGGCTTAATAGGCAGGGGCATAACCAAGATGGAGCAGCCAGACCCACACAGAAAGCTTTTACCACATGCACTGTGGGTTGGGAAGCCAATGAACGAGGCGTGTACATCTGTCATAGAACCAGAAACGCGATTAAATTAGAAATACGGTGTCTCCGATAAATGGCGGTAGTTCCAAAGTTACAAGATGCAGAATGGTGATGAAGAAAAGTCCGTAGCAAAGAAAGCATGCAAAAAGAACCGACTACTGCCGGTAAAAGAACGAATCCTGTTCTTGGAAAAGCCATAAGCCATCCTCAGGGGGACTACATATCCGATGACCGCGGAAGGAACAAAATCGGATCCGGAGACAGAGCTTTATAGTGTTGCCTCTCTTCAGGAAGCGGCCCATCCTGATTGAACGCCGCGCCATTTTCGCTCCCCGCTCGATTGGAGTGCGTTATAGTCTGCTGCATGCTTAGCGTACAGGGTTATCAACCGAAGGTCGGAGGTTCAAGTCCTCGTCAGGGCAGAAATTTATTTCGAGGTTTCGGCTCCATTTGCACCCTCTAGCCAACTGGGCTAAAAAGGTGGCGAGTGAAAGGTTATACCACCCGCTCTCGTATGCCGAGGCTAAGAAAAATGAAGTCGCTAACACTTCATACTTACGGCTGCCTCTCGAAGTTAGCATAAGAGACTGCTCTTCTTCTCCTTCTTGAATTGACATAGCGCCATTTTAGGCCACTTGTATATGGACCATATACTAGCATTGTTAGCCCGCGATACAAATCTCTGAAACGACTTGAAATGCTTCGACACGTCTAACTGCACACGTGCTATTAGGGTCATAAAGTTACACAGGAAAACGTGTCCACCAGATCGTCAAACTGATTGTTGTCAAATTGTTTAACATGCTTTGAACGGCAATGGGTGTGTCTGTGTGCTTGTGTGTGTTTGTGTGTGTTTGTGTGTATATATGTGTGTGTGTGTGAAGATTAGGAATATTTTGACAAATTTCTTAGATCGATATAGCAAAACAATCGTCGTAACATTTGAGCTAAACTCTTAATAGCAATATCTGGAACCAGCAGACGCTAATACAGGGGTACAGACAGAATGATTAGTAATGCCGCACAGTCGCTGTGGTCTACCTGGACATTATTGTGGCCTTTTGAAGTAATTTGACAAAAATGTCTGGCGATAGGCGACGATGAATGTGTTTTGACACCAGGCAGTTTATGTAAATGTAAATATCCGAAATTTCTCAACGCCACACAAAAGCCGCGTCAAGAGAGCAGCTTATTCGCCGGCGCTATATGAAATCAAGTCCGCAAGAGTGTGTTTATGTTTATGTTGTAGCCACACTAGTATCTGCCAATATGGCAGACATTCCATTTAAAAGTGTGCATTCAACAAATCAATTTGTGTTTGCGTTCAATTTGAAAGAAATTCCGTCGTACACAAAATGGCTGGTAGAGGTCGGCGTGTCTCTAGAAAGGCCATCAAGGACAATCTTTCTATGAAAAGATGGCGAGGCAGAGAAGGTGACAGGCAGAGAGAGAGAGACACACAGCGAGAGAGAGAGTCAGAGAGACAGAGAGACAGAGAGGAATGCAGTGAGGTTGGAAGACAGAGACATAGGGAGACGCAGAGGGAGGCAGAGAGGCAATCAACGAATGATAGAAAGAGAAAGATAAGGCAGAAAAAGTTCCTGCAGACAGAAACAGTCAGAGACAGAGAAAAAACGAGTTAGATTCAATGAGACAGGGATAAAGAGAGAAAAAAATTATATAGAAAGAGACAGAGAGATATTGACGGAGACAAAAGAACATACAGATTTATTCACAGACAGATAAATAGAGAGAGAGAGAGAGAGAGAGAGAGAGAGAGAGATAGATATAGAGATAGAGATGGAGATAGAGTGAGAGAGAGACATACAGACAGACAGAGACAGTAGTAAGGTTACGCAATTCAACACAGACATCTGAGAAAGGCGTCTCAGCATGACTTCGAGGTACAATGTACTGAGTATTTTCAAAGGCTGTCGTCATTGTTTAACCAATTAAACGTTCAGAAACGTTATTCATTCATCGCACCTGATCGCTTAGATCGCCTCAGCCTTTGTCAAGCGCAGTGGCGGAGTCAGTGGTTGGTACGTACGCCCCGGAACATGGCGGACTGACGTATTTCCGTAATCGTTTTCTTAGTACTCCGCAGAATCACTATTATTACTTCCTTAATTCAAATCCTGGATCCGCCCCTGCAGTACTTCCATTGAAGACAAATCAGCAAAGAGGTCTCATTGTCTAAAGGCGACTAAATTGAAGCCGATGAGGGTCAAAGGTTAATTCAACGGATCAGAAGACCCCGATCGCCAGATAATGAATGAATTTAAAGACTGACGAAGGATTAGTAAGAGAGGGCGGGTTTCAAGCCACCTCCAAACAAGGGTGGGTTTCAAGCCACCTCCAAAACAAGGGCCAGAACCGGCCCGAAGGTGAACCTCAACAAACAGGACCAATCGATCATTGTTCGTTTGAGCAATTCGCAAAAGGCGCGGTATAGGCCTAATTGTTTTAATATATATGCCAGAAATTCATTGTAATGCGTGTCGTTAAGGGGCGTGAATTCTGTTGGTGACACACTCAAGAACATGTTCCCAATTGCAATTCGACTGGAGAATGAATGCATCTTTATGTGTAACATGTCATGCGAGTTCTGAAAGGCGCCACATAAATGATCAGTACAAGTATAACCGTTTCTTTATATTGGTACCAAATGTGGCGTTACGATTACGTTCCACTGTGTAAGTTTCATAATCGCTTGCACAAGTTTAGCAACGATGAATGGTCTCGTTTCAAACTGAGTTTCCTCGACGCGTTAAATTATTCTGGGGAATTCTTATAATGACGTCAAAAATATCACAGACAGACAGACAGACAGACAGGCAGACAGACAGACAGACAGACAGAGAAACATACACAGATATAAAGAAGTTTTTTAAGTAACTTCCCAATTCCGTGAATTCTGTCAGTTCTTTAAAGCCATTCAGGTCTAAACTAGAGAATTACTCTTTCAGATGGCTTCCCACCCCACCTGACTTGTAGTTTCCTTAAATATTGAATTTCTACCATGCTTCTCAAACTACGATTTTTGACTAATATTCACTTGTAATGCCTTGTGCATAGTATAACGGAGCTATATAACTTACGGTCAGTACACGGGGACCTCAAATGGCGTGGCGCCAATTCAAGTACGTGGCGGGGGTGAAGGATCTCATCCGAATAATTCATTGCAACACGAGCAGTGTCGAGGCCATACGGTCGCTATAGAAAAACATGTAAATTTTACATTTACGTAGTGTAAAAGGGATTACACACAGACCTATTGGTCCGTATACGGGGACCTTAAATGGTGTGGCGCCCATTCAAAAGGGCAGCACTGGTGAATGATCTCACCCTATCAATTCGCTGAAAAATGAGCAGCGTCGAGGCTATACGGTCGTTATAAAAACGTGCGCATTTAGATTAAAATTTATTTGATTAGATTAAATCAGACTAGAATAGACCAGATTAAACTAGAACAGATTAGAATAGACTAGATTAGATTACGATTACGATCGGTTGAGACTTATGACATTAAACCTTCTTTTTCGCTCACTCCTTGACGGAGTTTTAGTGATCGAATATTGCAGCGACCTACACTGATTACTTTGTCAAAAGCTGACGGCAAATATCGGTGCATACTGTGGCGAAATCTACTGAATGAATGGTGTTCTAGTCATATATTCACATCTGCCTTGGTAATATTAAATGCAAAGAAAAAGACAATATTACGCTATTACGCCAATTTACTATTGGTGAAAGGCGCTAACAGAAGCTCCTCGGGCGCCACGGCAGAGTGCAATGTCCATCTTGGACCGGGAACTTTGGGAACTTAAAGAGATTGAAAATTGGCAGCTCAGCAAATGAGTCGCGGGAATCATGTATAGGATCCCGCGGGAATCACCTTCGAGCCACTGCGAGACAGGAGCCTCTAATAATCCGAAGCAATTTCGTATAATGATCGATGCAGATTAAGTTCATCACTAGATGGCTCCGGGTCTATAGAGTTTACTATCGTCTCTGACTCTACCTGGCTGCGTGTCTGTCTCGCTAGCTCTGTGTGTCTGTATTAGTAGTTCCAATGTTTAACGACAGCCTATGGCATCAAAGGCCGTGGCCGTCGCCCTCCTCCTTTATTCGTGCTTTGGACTGGCACTACCCCCAAACAAGGCAGTGGCGGAGTTCTGTGTGTCTGTGTTTCTGAATTAGTATGTGTACCTGCTATCACCGTGCTTATGTCTGCCTTCTTTCGTCTCTGTCGCATTGTGTTTGTCTCGATAGCAATAAGTGTCTGTATTTATGCCTTTGTGTTCGTGCATGTCTGTCTATCTCTGTGCTAATGTCTATGTATTCGTTTTTTTCTTTCGGTTTCGATCTCTGTTTTTCGGTCCTGGGATGGACGCCGAACTAGAAAATGTAATTGTAATTGCTGCAAAACATTTCTATAGCGCCTCTCGAGAGTCTATTAGAGATACAGACAGACAGAGAAACATACACAGACATAAAGTAATGGAAGAGACAGAAAGGGAGAGATATGCAAAGGAAAACAGACAGCCAAGGGTACTTTAATGCGCAAAGAAACAGAAATGATGAAATCAGGAGAAGAGGAAAAGAGACGAAGCTTGAGCGCTTGGCTCTGTTCATATGACACTGGCAGGCACAGCAAAGATAAACATTATATAGCCCAGGTAGTACTGGGATGGTGATCATCCGTAGAATACCACGTCACATGACGCTCATTCAGTCCTCCATCCTTTATTATTAGTTAAAACAGAAGGCACGATTAACTTGAACTGATGTGCGGAAGAGCGTCACCTGCATATCCCCGAGGGCATTATTCTAAAACACAGCCGATGTTGAAACTTGGAAGACAACGCTGACAATACCTGGCTGACAGTAGCACAGGATGACATTTTAGACAGAAAGATACTAATTCCTTAACAACTGTGTACCAAGCTGCCTTGCGGACATCAGCATCAAGTTGCTGTCTGATGATCCTTCTTCACTTAGGCTACGATCTTCAAAGTCTTCTAATGTATACATACCAGCAACTAAGACTAAAATGGGTGATGGTAACTTTAGAGTCGCCGGCCTGCATGCCTGGAATAGTCTTCCTGTAGCCATCCTAGAATCTGTGAATGTTTTTGTTTTAAAGAGACTATTGGTATCATTTCTATTACCTACTAACAGTAGAAATTTTTCGGTTTACTGTTTAGCTTTTTTCTTAGGTGACACTCGATTTGTACATCTTCCATTTATTATTTATTGTTGGACTCTTGTGCTCGCTTACATTTGACATTGTAAAGCACCCTAGAAGTAGTTTGCTACTGACGATATTGTATGAATTATCGTGATGACAGTTACAATTTAAAAAAAAAATTGGAAAAAGACAGAAAGAGACAGAGAGAGACAGAGAGAGTGCTGTAACTATCTGAAGACACATACGTAATTCGCCAAGTGCTGGACTGAAAATTAGATTCTCAGAGCCAAGAGATATCTGCACAGTTTCTGAATCGCCAGTCGAATACAACTTGGATTAATGCACTGGGCTTCAACGACGGGTCTCCCAAGCGGCTCAAAAACGCTGCGCTGCGATCCAATGTCTCGATCCTCAATACTGATAACATTTTCGGATCGATTATAATTACATCTATTGCTTTGCGCAAAGCCGAGGCCGTGGGCGATTTCCTGCCAAAGGAACTGTCACGATATCGAGTCAACCCGAAATGAATAAACTTTATTCTTAGCTAAAACGAGACACAACACTAGAAGAAACTAAATTGATGAAGTAGTTCATCCCTCTTCAGAGTTTGATCCCGTCTGTTTTAGAGTCTTTTTTCATCTATTTATCCATGTCAGCCACTCCTTCTTTTCTCAGATAAGTGTCTTTTTTGGGTAGCCAATGGTGGACTTCCAGCTACCGTCCGTCACCACCAAAGGGCACCAGCGGACATATGTGTAGACAACAACGATGCTTTGGTAACCAGGGGCTACAGCCACAGAGTGAAATGACGTCAACGTGGAAGCCCCAAGATGTCGTCAAACATTGGAAACCAATACTACTTACACTAGTTACACAGTTACCTGCACATAAGATGTTAAACACTATATATTACTTACTACTACTGCTTACTGTCCATTAAGCAGATGCACGATAGTCACTTGGTTAGCATACTGGACTGTTAATCCAAGATTATGGTTTCAAATCCCTTCCTAGACTGAAAGATATTCCAAAATTTCTGTTTCATTCTCCCGCAGAGAATTCGGTTGCAAAAGAATAGAAAGCCGATGTTGATTTTTTGTGATTGTCATGTGTCATGGATTTCTGTCGACTTTTTATTTGCGGGCGACGAATCTGCATCCATTGGTCCCACCCTTTTCTTTACAAAGGCTTGGGACTGGCTCAGGTCTCCTCAGGCGAGGTTGGCACTCTCTTCGGCCAGTTGTTTTCGGGGTTCCTGTTGAGTTTGTCCACCTTGCGTAACGCCTTCGTTGGTACTTCAGTTAATACTTTAACCACCGCTAGGAAAGCCTCGTCAGGCTTTTCCTTGTAGAGTTGTTCACACACTCACTTCGATGAGGTGTGATTCAGTCTTTGTAGGGGCTTTTGGCTTTAAATTGCTTTATTTTTAGCTTCTTTTGAGTTGTTGTCCTAAGCTATTGCTGATTGTTTTTCGTTGTTTTGGTCAGTCAACCAAGTCGATCTGATGATGTCCGTCACTCATGGTCAGCTGTCCAGCCTAGTGGCCTTGGTCATTGTGGCGGTCATGGCCGCCTCTTGGTCATGCTCTACTGGAGCGGAATTCGCTAACGATTTGGTCGAATCATCGCGTCATCGTTTGCCATACGAATCTCTTCAAGGTAGCACTATTACATTCCATTTTATTATACTGTATTCTATGTCATTCTTTTCAAGTCTATTGCAGTCTGTTCTGTTTTATTCCATTCTATTTCATTCTATGCCATTCTATTCTACTGGGGTTGAAAGATGATCGAATGCTTTACGTGACTTACCTCTCCTTCTTTTCTTTGTTTTTTATCCACACGAGTCATATGCGGAGTTTGCTTAACAGTTCTCGTATGTTCCGACTTCTACTGCATTTCCCAGTTGGATATACTTAGATTTTTGTGCTTTTTTGACTGCATTTGGTCGCATGTAATCTAAAACCGACTTCCATGTATATGAATAATAACATACTTATATAAGTACGTATACACGTGCATGCAGACAAGTTAGCCACGATTGTAAGTTTGCTGCAATTATAATAAGTTTGCTTTTAGCATAGCACGTTTGCCATTGCTATGAGTTTGCTATTAGTAAAACCGAGTAATGTGATAAAAGTCTAATAAGCGTTCTGTTAGCATAACAAGTTGCTTTTGGTGTTCAGGACTGTTTGTTAACATAAGGTTTAGCGTTTTTCCTTACAATGTTCGTTATGCAGGGTTAAGTTTATGATAATAAGTTTCCCCGTCTGTGTTGCCAGGGGACCCAAGAGAGTCGAGCTGGGATGACGGCCTGAGCGACGAGAAGCGATCGCGGTCCCAGTACTGGCGGTTTCCACCATCCGAATGGATGGCGGCTAACAAGCGCTACATGAGGTTTGGCAGAGCCAGCACCGACGACACTGAAGATATCGACTCATTCTATCCATCCGAAGAAGAAAAGAGGTATATGCGATTCGGAAAGAGGTACATGAGGTTCGGACGAAGAGCCGGCTAAAGTCATAGACGCGAAGTTCTCTGAATCTTCGAAATGGCGAAGCACGAAGCAGAGACTACAGATATAAAGATACCTAGAGACATGTATGTGACGTCAAAATAAGTGGTATCTTTGTTGCGTAATCACCAGTTGTTGCCAACTTTTTGTTTCCCAATGCTATTAATAATTATTTATTTCCGCGTTTAAATGAACTTTTGGTTAGACAACGGATTCTGATATTTAATTCTCAATTTCGATTTAAATTTAAATCATTGCAAACATCTGAGCTTACGTGAAATTTATTGTTCTATGATTTAGAGTTTTTCATTTCAAAATTCAGAGAGTTTTGAAATTTATTGTGCATTTATTTAAGGTAAAAATTATGGTACAAGATTTATCTGGAAAATTATACCTCGTTCAAATTTGTAAGATTAACCTAAAAGGCAATGGACACCAAGGGAAAGACTTTGGACGTTTGAAAATTTTGCATCTGTTGAATTTTATTTGAAACTGTACAAACTGTTCGTCAACTGGTCTGGTGTAAAGGAACAGAGCATCGCTAGCCTGCCATTATTATTATCGTGTGTGAAACTGTCGTCTATTAAAACATGACATTCTATAGCATTAAACTTGTTTTCAACTATGATCGACTTGTCTCTAGTCAGTGCAGTGTGTATTCAAGAAGAGCAGGATTCGAATCGAAAACTTTAAGATGATAGTGTTTCTGATGGAAAAGTTTGGATGCTAATTTGGAAGTGGAAGACTGAGCCAGAATGGCTCTGTATTAATAATAATACTTATGTATAAAATCATGATATAGCGCCTTTTAAGTACCTCACAACTGTGAGGTACTTAAATGCGCTAGCCTAAATGGTGCTAAGCTTCATTACGAACAAAAATTCCGTCTTTTAGCCAGCAGTGTTCAGATAACTAGAAATCTCATCAGGCAGTCCATTGTAATGTAATGTAATGTGACATCCATACAGCGCTTTCTAGAAACCTCCGGAAGTCGCTTATTTTTATCGTAAATGATGTTGGAGTTCATTGAGAGCAGCAAGTTTATCAGTGAGCCAGTAATGCTGAAATAACTGAAGAACTCGTCACTGAAGAGACGCTCTCGAAGACACACAGAGATCCAACCAATGGATCACATCTAGGGTAGACAACTGATGTATTTTCAGATTTCCTTTAGGTTCTGCCTTGAGGAGCAGGAATGCCGATACAATTAAGTCCAGTTCGCCGGAGTCCGTTGTACAGAAGCGAGGCTCTACCGATGTATAAACTCTTCAGGGTCAGCAGAGCACACAACTAATATCGATCCAGCGTGTCTGAGAAAGAAAAGGGGTTCACCGATGTTTTTGAGGACTGAAACCTGCCCCATGAGAAAGACGTTGAATCAAAGGAGAACCCTACATTGTCTCGCGCTAATCTAACTCAGTATAATCTAGTCTAGTTGAGCCAGAGAAGACCTCTTCTTCACTCCACTCTACCTTACCCACTCTAGCCTTATAACATCTGTAGCTCTTATAAAATGACGCACAATTCAACAATCGATGTACTCGTTGCTTTAAAAATAAGTAAGCATCTTTGTCCTGTGAATACCCTTTTAGAGCATATGAAAGTGCGTGACCTATTGGATTTTGACTGGGCTTCGCCAAAGGGTTGTGATTTTTGAGTACGGTTTCATTTGAAGCGACCTTCATAAAATGTGTCTTTAAATCTGTCGCTTCAAATGAAACAGTAGTCATAAATCACAACCCTTTGGCGAAGCCCAGTCAAAATCCAATAGGTCACGCACTTTCATATGCTCTAACAGGGTATTCACAGGACAAAGATGCTTACTTATTTTTAAAGCAATGAGTACAATACGTACGTTACTTATGCAAATCAGTGGCACCGACAATCAACGAAGCGTGACGCTTAATATGCGTTTTATGCCAATGTTTGTACACGTTTGTGGGCTTAGTTTAAAATTTAAGACATTTTATGAAGAAAACACTATTTGCAGCGGAAATTTTAATACGACACGGTGGTCTGTTAAGCAGCACGGTGATCCATTCGGTAGCGTGCTTGGTTTGTACTTCGACAGTTGTGAGTTTGAGCCTGTTCACCGAACTCCGTGAATAATTTGTCCGCGCACTCACCTCGCGCCTCATACTCAGATTCAACGGCATTGCTTGCGGAATATCTGCAATAAAACTAAACAAACAAATGCTACCAGTGACTAAATTAACTGCTTGATTGGCTAGGTGCAAGATAAACAAGTTCAGCGCCTGAAAGTCTAACTTTGTCGGCGACCTGTGCGAAAGAGGAAAGACTGAGGAACACGTCACCGCATCAGGGTTCATTCTGGTCATGCTCTACTGGAGCGGAATTCATTAACGATTTGGTCGAATCATTGAGTCCTAATTTGCCAAACCAATCTCTTTCTTGAAGGGAGGGAGAGACAGACGACAGAGAGGGAGAGAGAAGAAGGAGAGAGACACAAAGAAACAGAGAGACAGAGCTAGAGAGGAGGGTAAGAGGATGGAGAGAGACTGGGAGACAAAGAGAGAGAAAGTGAGGGAGAGAGCGATAGAAAGAGAGAGCTGGAGGAGGGAAAGAGCAACGACAGAGAGGAAGTTAGAGAGAGATAGTTGGAGAGAGAAGGACAGAGACAGACAGAGACAAACAGAGACAGACAGAGATACAGACATACAGTGTTGTTTGTCCATCTCCTTCTACATAGATGAGGCGGAGGACAATCAACTTCACAAGAAGACGCCAATCTTTCGGTTGCTGAGTCAGAGCATCTCTCATATTATAGGCTGATCTGCGCTGCCATTAGACGATCTTTAACAGATTCTTGGAAGAAGGCGCTATATATATATATATATATATATATATATATATATATATATATATATATATATATATATATATATATATATATATATATATATATATATATATATATATATATATATATATATATATATATATATATATATATATATATATATATATAGTATTTAATTTCCTGTAGCAAAATCAAAGGCCTCAAAATGATATTACATACCTTCTAATTACACCGTTTATATTACGGTCATTCAATGCGTGTGTTTATGTATGTATCTATGTATGAATGTATGTATGTATGCGTGTATGTATGCATGTATGTATGCATGTATGTATTTATATATGTATGTATGTATCATGTATGCATATATGTAGGTATGTATGAATGTATGTACGTATGTATGTATGTATGTACGTATGTATGTATGTATGCATGTGTATATATATGTATGCATGCATCCATATATACATAAATAGGTACTTACCTACTTAGATATGGTAAGGTGAGGTAAGGTAATCGCTCATTAATTACGTGTTTCATAATATTCTTCAGGTGTGTATTCCTGCACTGGTTTATAGAGATTTCGGCTGAAACGCAAACTTGACAACAATATTCCAACGACAGAACAACCAATTTTACTTGGCTACATAACGAAATGTCTAATGGCTCTCGGGTTTCGAACCCCAGACGCCGAGGTGGTAGGCGAACGCGTCATAAGGCTATTACCCTAAAGCATCTTGATGGTTTTAAGTTCTTGTTAACGTTATGCTACGTCAGATCTTCAGTTAGAGGATAAAGTGAGACCACCACCGACTTCATTAGTTGGCTTATTTTGTCGAGTTCTGTTAACAGTAAGACCTAAAATGCGCTACAAAAATTCGTGACGTCTAAGAGCGTCTTTTCAGGCGACGGGAAGAAGTTAAGAAGCTCAATTTTGTGGAGGGCTGAGTGTTTAGTCGTTTTAATAGGGGCGACAAATTGGGCCAAGCATTATATTTTTACTTTTACGATGACCTCTGTATTGCTGGTTTTTAGAGAAGGCTCTTGACTCTTGCCAATTGCGTCCAATTCGTCACTTTAAGTTTCTTACGTCTGACGCAGTTTTTCTGGGGCGCTGGGGAACTAGGCAGGCAACGGCGAAGCTTTCTTTGGAGGGGCTAAGTGTCCCCTGTGTCTCTCTATCTATCTCTGTCTCTCTTTGTCTCCGAGTGTCTCTCTAGGGTTATCGGCGTCTGTCTGACTGTCATTTTCTATCTATCTATCTATCTATCTATCTATCTATCTATCTATCTATCTATCTATCTATCTATCTATCTATCTATCTATCTATCTATCTATCTATCTATCTATCTATCTATCTATCTATCTATCTATCTATCTATCTATCTATCTATCTATCTATCTATCTATCTATCTATCTATCTATCTATCTATCTATCTATCTATCTATCTATCTATCTATCTATCTATCTATCTATCTATCTATCTATCTATCTATCTATCTATCTCTCTATCTATCTATCTATCTATCTATCTATCTATCTATCTATCTATCTATCTATGTCTCTTTCTTGCTGTCTTTTACTACCTCATTCTACATTCCTTCTCTATCTGTCTTAGTGTGAAGGTATCTTTCTCGGTCTCTCTGAGTGATCAGTCGGCGTCAGTTACCCCTTTTGCCGGAGCAAGAAGAAGATGACAAGAATGGAGATGAGGACGAACAAGAGGAGGTATAAGGAAGATGGGAGTATAAGGACAAAATAAGAAGGAGGAGGAAGAAGAAGAGGAATAAGAGGATGAGAAAGAGGGACGAGGAATAGAAGGAACAAGCGGAGAGAAGAGGAATAGAAGAAGAATGACGAAGAAGGAAAGAGAAGGAATGTGAAAGAAGATGAGAAGAATAAGAGAAGAAAAGGTGGAGGGGAAAGAGCAGGGGAAGTGAATGAAGAATAGGAACAGAAAACGAAGAAGTTATGACAAAGAAGGAAAACAAGAAAGTGGGAGCAGGAAGATGAAGAAGAGGAGAAGGAATAGGAAGATGAGTAGAAAGAAGATAAGTTGAAAACATAAGGAAAAACTGAAGGAAGAAGAGATGAAGGAAAAACAAGAGGAGGAGAAAGTGGAGGAGGAGGACGTGGAGAAGGAGGAGTAAGGAGGAGTAAGAAGAAGTAGCAGTGTTTACTGGATGAGAACATCAGATGCACTTTAAGATACCGATTGCGACAGCAAAGAGGAGGATTTGGAAGCGATAAGAAGGCTACGTAGGACTTTGGGTCGGACGGTGACGACGAAGACGAGAGGGCGGATAGTCTTTGTCTAATGAGGCTGTTAAGCCGCTTCTTAAAACACAACACGATGCCTCACCCCAGCCAGCTATTTCAAAGACGACGAATGAGATGTACAGAGGCAGAGAAAGAGACATAGGGAGGGATAGTAAGAGGCAACCAGACAGGCATGGAGAAAAAATGGATAAAGAGATGTAGGTTGGGAAGGGGTGAAGGAGGGAGGAAGGCAGACAGACAGGCAGGCATGGAGGAATAGTGTTACTTAGATACAGACATGCATAGAGGAAATACAAATATAGATAGACTTACATACATACATACATACATACATACATACATACATACATACATACATACATACATACATACAAACACACATACATTTATACAGACAGACAGACAGATAGGCAGACAAACATAATTACAGATAGACATACAAACAGACAACACAGTAGTTGCTGAGAATGGAAAGACGGCCATTAAACCGATTCCAAATCTCTGTAAAGAAGACAATACTTAACTGACGCAAACACACCTGCATAATCACCAAAGGGCATCAAGATTGCTTTTCTAGACGCAGGGAGAGGTCGAAGTGAGACAAACCCTTAGAAGTAGGCGTTGACTTGAAATAGACTTGTAACAACTTTCTGGCTTATCTTTGCGTCAATCGATGCGTCTGGCATCCAGGTGATAGATATAATGGACGTGTAGTGGACATTAATATGGCTTCAGAATGATCCCCGCTATCTGGAAAGAGAACATACATACATATTTCGTGAGTTACAAGATAGTGTTATGTAGAAAGAGGAGGAAGGTATTAAAATATTAAATTATTAAATATTAAATTCAAAAATTAAACAATTAAAAAATTTTATAATATGAACCAGTAGTATACAAATTAATGTTAAATAATGTTATTTATCCAAACAACATGAAGCGTTGTCCTGCTGTTGAGGATGTTTCGGCTGAAGCGCAAACACGACAACAACAACAACAACCGGACAACCTTTCCTGTTTGGTAAATGGCTTCACAACAAAGTCCATCAGACGAACCTGGTTTCGAACCCAGGAATTGCATGTAAGAGACAATGGCATCAACAGCCTGACAGTCATATCTACTTACAGAGCATCATGCGGCAAAGACGGATCCAGGGACCCACTCTGTCTATGCCACTCCCTAAGATCAGATGAAGGTGGCATGTAATGTAAATCTCCGAAATTTCTCAGCGCCACATAAAAGCTGCTTCGGGGGGCAGCTTATTCACAGGCGTTAGTCAGATCCCTCCCCTGGAACTCCCTAGTCAGCTTGTAATTTCTTCTAGCGCTACTTACATCTTTTAAAATCTTTTGAGCGGTTTCGATAAGGCTGATCTAATCTAATGACTTCTATAGCGCCGTTATCATAATGCACAAGGCATCAATCAACAGTTGCTTCAAGTGAAACCGTCGTCAAATATTGTCAATCGTTGGATAAACCCAGTCGGTCTAAACT
Source organism: Norana najaformis (assembly GCA_964023275.1). Classification (NCBI taxonomy): domain Eukaryota; kingdom Metazoa; phylum Annelida; class Clitellata; order Crassiclitellata; family Hormogastridae; genus Norana; species Norana najaformis. Next base: position 41,895,954 of record OZ029916.1, on the reverse strand, counting down.
GTCCAGATCCACAGAAGGTCATTAATGTTCTTGTCGTACGGAGTTCATAGAAATCTGTTTTACGAGTAGTTCCACATCGTAGAGTAACTCTTTTATAGCCACGGACGCTCCATTTAGTTCCCCCGAATACGTGATGGACCAGAATATCGAAAATACCCGAATATCATTATGTCACCCCATCTATTTCTAAACAACGGGGATCATTCGAAAGCCACCCTAACGCACCCAGCACGCAGTATAATGTATAGTCTACACGAGCAACAAGCATACTGACGTAAAGCCAGACCACAAGCTGTAGGAGTCATAATTCAAAGCGTTGCTCAATTCTAAGTGAATTTTCGTCCGTCTTTTCTATTCGATTGCAGGCGACAAATGGGTCATTATATAAAACCACGGATAATATGTGACATATATTTATAATATGGAATATGTATGTTTGGAGATTTTATTTCTAACGTCATTAGCACAGGGGATCTGCGAATTGTATTACGTCGTCTGATGTTTTCGACGAATGATACTTATTTCCTGGTTTCGAATTACGTCATTTGTCAATCCGCCAATCCAATATACGCACTTGTGCCTTTGAGAGCTCCCTAAAGGAGCTACATAAATACTTGTATACACGCTAATAAACAGAAACAGTCGATAGTGCAATTGTCTTTATAGTGTATCGTGTTTTGTCTGGAGAGTGTGAGAGGCTTTGGTATCCCTACATTTATGGCCGATGGAATAGTGATGGCTTTTCCTTGCTCTCTCTCTCTGTCTCTCTGTCTCTCTGTCTCTCTGTCTCTCTGTCTCTCTCTCTTATTCTCTTTGTCTCTGTCTCTCTCTCTGTCTCTCGCTCTCTCTGTCTCTCTCTCTCTGTATCTTTCTTTCTTTCTTTCTCTTTCTCTCTCTCTCTTTCTCTCTCGCGTCTCTCAGTAGAATGTCAAGGTAGTGGATCATTTCAGAAACAAAATAAGCCACTCCCAAGCAATTCCGCAGACTCACAATGTCCAACGCAAATATAAACTCTTGATAAAATGTTATATTCTTATTATATATTCTTCCTCTTCCTCTTCCTCTTCCTCTTCCTCTTCCTCTTCTTCTTCTTCTTCTTCTTCTTCTTCTTCTTACTCTTCTCCTCCTCCTCCTCCTCCTCCTTCTTCTTTTCTGTTCTTCTGTCAACTTAACTTTCCTTAACTTCTTTATAGCCCCGCCTTCTCCTTTTATCCATCATCCATCATCATGTTATTTATATTATTTAATATTTTTTATAATATTTTAATATTGAAAAAGAGGATGAAGGCCAAAAGGAAGAGGAAGAAGAAGAGACAGAAGTGAGAGGGATGAAGAAGCAGAAGAGGTAATGGAAGAGAAAACGTACAGTAGGAGGAAAGAAGGATAAAGGAAAAAAAATATCTTATTCAATTTATAGGCTAAATAATTTAGTGCATATGCATGTTATAGTACGTCGGCTAATAATCCCAGATATCTGACGCCGGATTGTCCTGGAACCAAATTTCGATTGCGCAATTGACGATGAATCCTTTGCCATTGAAAACAGCATCAGCAGCCCCGCATCGTCAGCCACTGAAGCTATTCATCTCTGGTTGATGAGCAGTATCCGATCCACTGACTGAGGTCATAGTTATGCAAACTTTGTGGGCTTTTTTCAAATTAACACTTCGTAGATAAATCCCGTCGGGCGAGCGAAGCCCGTGTTGTGGAGCACAATAAATGGACGTTCTAATTGAATTGCATGTGCCAAGCGGTGGACCAATCTTCCAGCCATTCAGTGGAAAAGTGGCACCCTTTTTTCCATTTGCACGGTCCGAACTGTTCAACTGAGGCTCCTTTGTGGTTCGCGCCATTACTTGAACTGTTTGCTAAATGGGTCAGATGATCAGATGTCAACTGAAAACAGACAGAGATACCAACATGAAGTCAGATGCAGACAAACAGACACACACAGCAAAACAGACAGACCAACTGACAATCAAACACACAGTAACAGACAGAGGAAGCGGTAGAATATGCGATAAAGGCAAAGACGGAGACAAAGACAAAGGCAGCAAGAGACACAGACAGAGTGGCAAGAGACACAGACAGAGTGGCAAAGAGACAGAGTGAGAGAAAGACTGAGCCAGTGTGAGGGGGTAAAAGAGGGAGACAGACATAGAGAAGGAGACAGAGAAATAAAGAGACAGACGGACAGATACAACAGATTCCCCCAGGGAAAGACAGAAGAAAGGCTCGAGGTCAACCAATCTCGCAAAAATCGTACAGTGCAATCAGCTTTACAAATCCCCTTTCCCCTTATTCCTCTTTTGATCCTCCTCTTCCGCTTCGTTTTCCTTCATTATCTCTATTCTACCTGAGCCTATTCCTCAGATACACAGACAGACAGACAGACAGACAGACAGATAAAGAGACGAAGAGAGAAGAAAGGAAGAGAGAGTGCTGTGATGTTGCCCTGGCACAATGACTTTATGAGCCCTTATCAACCAGTCGTGACCTATGAAGCTATTGTCAGGAAATTGCTTGAAATTATAACACGGAGGAAGGAAATTATTCAAGGTTATTAATGCCCTAAGTTATACACGTACGCAGCTGCGAATAATACAAACCTAAACACGAGATAAACGTCACACATCAAACGTTCAGTTAAACCTATGGTACAATAGCATGAACCACCAAAAGGGTGGGTGGAGTGATGCGCCGTGGATGTGGCGACGAGGCAGAGACAGGGCGATGGCGAAGGTTTCCTTGAGTGAGGATTTCGTCCCAAGATTTGGTCATCCAAGACCTTAGGGTGCAGCTAGACTCCAGTAACGATCTGGCATCTCTCCCACACCATACAGAGCGTTGTTTCGAGTACTGACCCTTGAACTTGCAGGCACCCGAACTCCGATTCTCTACGAGCTAAACTTCAAACTGCACTGTCCGCTTAGCGATCACTGCCACCCCAATGTGAACTGAAAACTCCCACGCTTTTGCAGATTTGGTTCCAAATCTCGCCGAGTTGAGACATTAATAAGCTAATAAATATAAGAGAATGTGTTCTTCCTATATGTATATCATATGCGTAACAATTTTTGCAAGAATTTTATAATTCCGTGTTAAAGCCATATTAGAATTTACCCTGTTGAGGTTCGTGGTAATGGAATTCTCTCTTTCAGAAAGATTATCTCTTTCAACTTGTTTACTCACCTTAGCCTGGCTTCTGGTTCTAATGACCTATCGGAATTCGACCCAGCTTCTCCAGCGGATTATGATTTTGATTGCGATTTTGACTTGAAGCGACCATCAACTGATGCCTTGGGAATTATGATAACGGCGCTGTAGAAGTCATTAGATTAGATTCTTTCAACCTTCCGTCTGCCATTAATTGCATTAGTCCTGCTAATAAAGATATAACGGCGTCTAATGCCCTTCGCACATGACCTCTCATGCACAAATGTCCTTTGTCAAACTTTCCTACTGCCCCGTAACTTACCATGGCGTAGGTGCACATGACCGGAGTCCTCTTTTAGTTCTTGATTTGCAAATTTATTACCTGCGTCCAATACCTCGCAGGTCACGCTCCGCTTTTGGTGGAAGGATGTTAGATCTTTGATGTAGCCTGTTGACAATTACTGAATGGGTCATTCATGCCCGGGGTCATTGTTTTACCCCTACCGAAAGGCGATATTACCTTCCTCTACGCTTCTTGGCAGCTAATTTTAGTCCGTTCTGCCAAACAGCAGATTCTCGAATTCCACGTGCGATCTAAGGACCTATTTAATGACTCTCTGACAACCACCGCTTTACTTCCAGAATCTATTATGCAATTTATCGGTTTATCACCTAGTAGGCCTGGAACTTTAGTACCCCTTCCCAACCTGGTTGACCTCAAATATTGCGTGGCTGTCCGCCGGGACATCAGAGCTATCTGTGTATTTTATGCAGTCTACACCTCCCTCTGTTGTGGGGTTGGCGGAACGCGTAGTTAAAACCGTTGGCGGTTGCGACTTCTCTTTGCTATTAGCATTCTTTCCGACCAGGGTGTCTTCTTGGAGCATCGCCGCCACATGGGCATCTTCCCCTTTCTTCTGCCAGGGCGGTGACGATCGGTATGTCCTTGCCTTGCCTCTGCTGCTTTCTAAAACCATAATTGCACTCGGCGTCTTGGGGGAGGGCTAGAGAGGCCCTAACCGAGTCTCTTCACCCGCCCTGAAACGCGTGGCTGGTTGTTGTCGGATTTCCTTATGCCAGCTGCTCGAACACTTTCAAGGATTCCCTGAAGTTGAATATTGCCGGTCAAATGCCCCCTAATTTGCGTATCTATCCTGGTTATTTCCTTCATAGGTGTCGATTTAATTCTGGGCAGTGTCTTTGGGCAGTTATTCTGAAGTGTGTTAATCTCCTTTGGAGGTTTCAAAAACAGTTTAAAATTGTTTGTGAGCATTTTCATCTTTCGTATCTTTCTTATGTCTCCTTTATGGCATGAAGGCAGCCAGTGTTATCCGGGTCACCCTCACTGAGAACTGTCCTCCTTACTTTATACGTGGATCTCGTACTTCATAGCCCTCTACATGACTGAGTCATGTCCTGTATTTCCTTTCGCGGTCTTGTCTTTGTCGGTTGAGCCTGGTTGTACAGTAACTGTACAGTAACTGTATGCTGATACCTATCCACCCGCGTGTGAATAGCAGAGAAGGGTATGCTAATTGTGCCTCGAGGATTGAGGTTGCACTACTTCTAGTGCAACTGGTCTACACGTAATTACCATATGCAACATGAACCAAACACAAGCAAGATAAACTATGCTAAATAAATCTACACAATTGTTATCTATAAATCAAAGCAGATTTCCAGTCTATATTCAATGCCTGTCATCCATACGATGGAAAGGAACTTACTAGATCAAACTGACCACACCAGTTGAACTAAACTGAATGAATTACTCAAATGTTCGATATCTATAGCTAATCTGCACTAGATCAAACGTCCTCAGAATATACTATACACGTCTATACACGCATTCGTGTCTACTGCTTGTTTGATCCATTCGCAATACAAATACAGCCGAATGAAGTAAACAATAGCAACCTAATGTAATGTCTCACCTGAACTCTACAACCAGATAGAAAGAAAGAGACAGAGAGACAGAGAGAAAGGCAAAGAGATAAACAGAAAGAGAGGAACAGCATGTGAGAAACAGAAATAGGGAAACAGGAAGAGAGAAACAGATATATTGTCACAAGACAGTAGGCAGTATTTACAAAGAAGGAAGGAAGAGACAGTCGGAGATAGCACATATGTACTTAAGGATTTGCACAGGTGAGATAAGTGGGTATGCAGATTAAACTTAGAGCCCAGCCGTACGGCAACTAACTTACCTACAATAAATACAGGAGTCAAGGCAGCCACACACCCCTTATTATCTGGAAATTACAGATAGTGTAATAAAAAATAGCTTACGCGCTCACAGCAACATGGAACCATAACGCAAACGAAGAACAACATGCAGTCCTTCGGTATGATCGGTTCTAGAAGATAGATGCTACTCAGATAGCAAACGTTGTGGCTACGAAATTCTCCAATAACTGTGTAAAAAAATGGCTTCGGACGATGAACTTTGACCTGATGCCATAGTAGTTTCCATTCTGGTCCAAAATGTGTGGATCAAGGTCCTGATAGGAAGGAAGCCTTGTATACTTGGACCTAATATTGTTGCGAATTTTAAAATGCAGAAGGAAGCAATAAATATAGGCAGACAGACAGATATACAGATGGATAGATAAACAAATAGATAGGTAGTCAAGGACCTGGCAGCATGCTGTCTTAAGAATCTAGAGCAACGCCGTAATTTAGGCACTTTTTACAATTATGCAAAAGCTATCTGTTTACAAGAGTAAGAGCTGATTAGAATATGTCACTCGAATTGAACAAAAATGACAAATTATTTTAAGTTGTTGTCACCATCATCATCATCATCATCATCATCATCGTCATCATCATCATCATAGTTGTCGTCATAATCTGCATAGTCATCATAATAGTGTTCATCATCAGCTGCACAATTATTTCTCTAGTTGTCATCATCTACACCATAGTTGTCATCGACCCGTCGTCGTTGTTATAAGCATCGACATCATCGTAATCATTGTCGTCGTCGTAATTGCAATTGAAGGTGTTAGTTGTTTTTCTTGAGGGTGCTTGTGGCAATTGAATCAAAGACCTCGCCATTCTATTCTTCAATGAGGATAAAAGTTCTAGAGTAATTGCTCAGCCTACTTTGCCTTACGCTGGCAATAAAGGCATGCACTTGCCACGTCAAAGCAAGATGTTTACTCCACATTTCCTTTCAAAGAAACCTTCATGCAGGCCCTAGACCAGTTCGAGAACAGTAAACAACTAATGTATGTAGCGTCTTTTTCAAGGCACAAACTATAAACGTTAACATAGGCTATATACGTGAGTGGAACCATGTCACAGCTCAACATAGCTTGAAACACGTTCCATTTTCTCCCCTGAAATACCTAACGTGCCTTGAGTTGAGCCCTCCTTTTAAAAGCCGACTATTTTACTCAGAACACGAGCTTCAATGACTGCCACCTAGCGAATAAAAGCGAGACTGTTCCTTGAACTGGACGAAAGCGGTGTTATCGTGACAAACACGGAATGGAAAACAACTCGACAAGTTCATGCATCACGAAGTTTGTTACGCATTCATGCGTGCACATTGTAAGAGTAACGGATAAGCGAATGAAGTTCGTTAAGCACAGGTGCGAAGTGTGGCAATTACTGGTGACTTCAACTGTCAAGGACATATCGAGTGCCTCTCCACGCAAAACGGTGAGTCTAGTTTACAACGATTTGATAAGATCTGGGTCAGGGAGTCAATATCGAGGTGTCGAATGTCTTCTGCGCTAGAGCATGTAGATTTGGCAAGTACAACGATTAGATTAGATTAGAGTGGATTGAACTGGATTGTTATCTTGTTTGTATGTTGTTATCTTGTATGTTGTTATCTTGTATGTTGTTATCTTGTATGTTGTTATCTTGTATGTTGTTATCTTGTATGTTGTTATCTTGTATGTTGTTATCTTGTATGTTGTTATCTTGTATGTTGTTATCTTGTATGTTGTTATCTTGTATGTTGTTATCTTGTATGTTGTTATCTTGTATGTTGTTATCTTGTATGTTGTTACCTTGTATGTTGTTACCTTGTATGTTGTTATCTTGTATGTTGTTTTTATTTTGTATGTTGTTATCTTATATGTTGTTGTCTTGTATGTTGTTATCTTGTATGTTGTTATCTTGTATGTTGTTATCTTGTATGTTGTTATCTTGTATGTTGTTATCTTGTATGTTGTTATCTTGTATGTTGTTATCTTGTATGTTGTTATCTTGTATGTTGTTACCTTGTATGTTGTTATCTTGTATGTTGTTACCTTGTATGTTGTTTTTATTTTGTATGTTGTTATCTTATATGTTGTTGTCTTGTATGTTGTATGTTGTTATCTTGTATGTTGTTATCTTGTATGTTGTTACCTTGTATGTTGTTATCTTATATGTTGTTGTCTTGTATGTTGTTGTCTTGTATGTTGTTGTCTTGTATGTTGTTGTCTTGTATGTTGTTGTCTTGTATGTTGTTGTCTTGTATGTTGTATGTTGTTATCTTGTATGTTGCTATCTTGCATGTTGTTATCTTTTTGCATGTTGTTATCTTTTTGCAAGCTGTCATCTTGTATGTTGTCATCTTATATGTTGTCATCTTGGCATAAGAATACTCGAGTCACTGGCCAGTAACAAATAGGTGTGTAGCCATAAAGCCAGGCTTATATGACACGTTGTAAAAATAAGTATGTATTAAGTGCCGCTATGAATTCGTAAGCTGTTTTTTAAACTTAATGTAGACTTTAAGTGCCTAAAACAATGCCAAATAGTCTACTATATATAACCCATATTTGCTCCTAAATCGATATACAATAAATTTAAATAAACCGCCCAGGTTTTCTTCTAAAAATAAAATCATGCAGTTACCTTACCTTACCTTACCTTTCCTTACCTTACCTTACCTTACCTTACCTTACCTTACCTTACCTTACCTTACCTTACCTTTCGGGACATGGACAGCAAAGCTAAGTGTCGACACCTATTGTCACAAATGTGACCGTGGCTGCGAAAACCCCTCACTAAGTCGGAAAAGTAAATTTGCGAGAAACGCGCTCAGTAGGCAAATAGGCGTAAAATGGATCAAATGAGTTCTCTTCATATTTATATTCCTTGTTCAGATCTATATTTCTATGAGAATAAACCAGTTCATTCAACTAATCATTCTATGCCAATGAATAGACGTACAATATACCGTTCTACACCAATGAATAGACGCGGTCAAAATATAAAATTCATGACAAGCTGTCATAACTTTATGCATATATAAATATGTGAATGTCTTTTTTATGACGTCACGAGAATATTTATACTATATATACATACATATATATAACATACAATAAGAATATATATTTTATGATATACATAAACATTTATGCTGTGTTTATATAATCATATATCATGTATGTATATATATATATTCAGATGCCATATATTATAGGCAGTATATGTGTTTAATCTGCACCATTTTTACGCACATATAACAGACAATCATACAGCGGTTTAACCTGGCGCATACATACGATACGTTCATGAGTGGGTGCACGAGCCCCACGGGGAATCAACTCACGTTATGAGGTCGGCGCTGAGGTGCCTCATTCGGTACTCCGCCCCCCCCCTCCCCGGCGCTCGCTTCAGAGGGGGCTGTCCCGGAAGGAAGTCAGGGTTTGTTCTGCTGCAGCTTCGATCACAGGGTTCAAACTCGGGTTGGCAGACGGGTAGTAGCAGGGACGGGCTCCCTTTTCCCGAACACCCTATCTTGACCACAGATTTGTTCGTTTCGGCGCAGAGATGTCGACGGACAAAGAGGTTGAGGCTCCTTCCTCTAGCGATGGCTTCCAAAGTTTAAACGTGGGCGCTAAATCCGAGGCCACCGGACAGGTGACAACCTCTCCGATAGAGAGTCGAGGGTTCGATTCAGTCCCTATGTTATTCTTAGAGCCCTCGATTTGCCTTTTCTCATCTCTATCGTCTCCTACGACCACTTGCACTCCGTGTTTACTGGGAAGAGAGGATTCTAATCGTGATCGTAAACTCGAGATTTATGCAGCGCCCAACGAAAGCCAAGTCGTGGGAACCAGCTTATTCATAGGTGCTCAGTCAAAACAGTCAAAATTATAGCAGTTAGTCGCCCAGTCAGGAGCGTAAACTGCGTTCGATCTGTCGTTCTGGCAGCATTTCGAACTTCCGGTCTCGAAGTTCATCCTTGGTGGCTTTGAATTTTTCATTTATAGATTCAGATAGCTTAGTGAAGTCATGTTTTCGTAACACCAAAGCTGTCTGTGTGCTGAACTCTTCAGGGTTCAAATCCTAACCATCTTGGTCTTGAGAATATAACTCCTCTCCCCCATGCTTGGAATCCAACTCAGACATATTGACAATTAAATAATGTGTTTTAATTAAAGTAAACAAAGCCACAGTTATATGTAAGACAAAAACAAATTAGATTGGAATATTAGTCAATCTAATCGATACCTTCCTTAAACAAGTATTACACTTTGGCTAGGAGTTCTTATGCTACTATCCAGAAATCTTAAATCTATCCTACGCATTCTAAATACCATTAATCTGTACCACTTATCTCGGATATCTACCAAAATGTGGTGAGTGATCGGGCTCGAATCTCGATCTTTCAGCCATCTTAAACGCAATATCTGAATGATACGCTATCGCGGCAACTCCAATGATACACACGACTGATTCTCTCCTAAGGAGCATCGATTAAGCCAGAGATCACCAGGACCTTAATTTAGATACTCAAGCAAATACAAACAAAATAATTGCTGTCGAATACACTGGCCAACACATAATTTGTTGCCTCAAATGTTAGAACTGTTTCTGGGTATATTTGACCTGCTGATTCCAGAAAAGGCACCAGTTTTCTCCCAGCAGGTCTAGTTTTCGAGATATAGAACATTATGCCATATACCAGTCCTTGCCTCTGCTCGCCCATAAAACATAAGGCTATAGCTATAATTATGTAGTGCTCAATTTATTATGTGATACACTAAATAAACATAATAATACAAATACTTAAAAGAAAATGGTAGTACCTGAAACTGTACTTATATGATACCAAACAGAACAAGTTTGTTATAAAAATTTCAAGTCATTCGACACCGAAGAAGCTCCTTTTGTACGATTTCCGAGTGTGGCATCTGCCGGAACAATCGCGCATAATATTCCAGCAATAGTCTGCCATCATGTGTGCATCCCATCTTCCTTGATATCGATTTTCCATTGTTTTGATGTCTTGGTGAAATCTTTCACCTTGCTCTTCGCTGAAGTCACCAAGATTCTCTGGAAAGCGATCTAAGTGACTGTGGAGATAATGGACTTTAATGCTCATGTTGCAGCCAAGCTTGTTGAAATGAAAAGCATATCCTCTACTAGTTGTGCATAATTGTCTGCCTTCTTGTTGCCAAGAAAATTTTTAGTTACAAGAACAAAGGAAGACCAGGCACAAGATTCGATTTCATTCACTGATGGTATGAAAAGTGGGTCATTCATAAGTTGCCTGATCTGTGGACCATCGAAGATTCCAGCCTTCAATTTTTCCATTGTAATTCCTGGTAACTTGTGTACTATGTATTCGAAGCATGAACCTTCTTTATTCAAAGCCCTGGCAAATTGTTTCATCAGGCCTAGCTTTATATGTAGTGGTGGCAGTATGATCCTATCTCGTGCCACCAAAGATTCCTTGATTACATTTTGAGCTCCAACCACCATGTCTTTCCTCGAAGGCCAATCTTTTCTTGTCCAATGTTCATGCTTGACTCTACTGTCCCAAAGACAAAAAAAGCAGGGATACTTTGTGTAGCCACTTTGTTGACCAAGGAGGAAATTTACCATCTTCAAGTCTACACAAATTACCCATTGATGTTCTTTGTATTTTATCTTTTCCAGTACTAAAGAGATGGCATTGTACTCTTCTTTCATCCTGGTGGAGTGACCGATTGGAATAGAACCAAATTTGTTGCCGTTATTTAAAAGCACACATTTCAGACTACGTTTTGAACTGTCGATAAAAAGACGCCACTCATCTGGGCTGTAATCCGACAGACCAATTTTCTTCAATAAGTTGCTGATGTCATTACAGAATACTAGGTTGTTGTCTTCGGTAAAGAATGGCAGCAAATCCTTTTCTCTGTTTCTATAAATTGTAATTTTCGTTCCAGGCTGAAGTGCATTCTTTTCCTTTAGTCTGGACGCAAGCAATTCAGAGGACTCTTTGGAAAGATTTAAGTCCCTGATCAGATCACTCAACTCTTTTTGGTCAAAACGTTCACTGTGTGAAGTTGATTGGAAATCACTGTCACTGCCCCCACTTTCTTCACTTTCGTCATCTTGTCCAATATTGGACATGCAAGTCTCATCGTCTGAGAGCTGAGGTAGTTCGCGAAAAGGTGGAACTGGTACAATATCCGAATGCGGAACAGGTCTCCTGGCTGAAGGTATATCAGGGTAAGACAACTTGTGACGATTATTTCGATTGATGCCTATGATATTAACCATACAAAAGTAACAGTCGTCGAAGTGGTTTATCTGTTCCCTCCAAACCATCGGTACACCAAATTTCAGGCAGCTTCTCTTTCCAATTGTCCAGTGGCGCAATTGTTCAATACAAGTTTTGCATACTGTATGAGGAGCCCATTGCTTATCTTGATCTCCAAGTTTGACACCAAAATAACCTACATATGCTCTTTTTACAAACTCAGAAATCGGTTTCCTGTTTGCTTTTAGTGTGTATTCCCCACAAATGTAGCAGAATATGTCTGGATGGTTAATGCAGCTCCGTCTGGAAGTAGCCATAACCTTAAAGATGTTCGCATCTGAGGAATTAAATGACTAACCTAAAAAATAGTAAGAACATGTAGTTATTTAATGCTCACATTCACAGATTGTTCTTGCGACCAACTCTTAATATGCCCTAAGACGACTGCGGCTGCTCTAGCTTTCAGGAGGCGGTTTATATAGGCTATAAATGCTGACTTCAGCATAATCTATTTATATAGTTCGAAACCATGAAACGCTGTATAAGCACAAATAAATTCTAAATGAGGCCATGAATTTAGTGCTGAGTAAGCTGTAGGCTACGGAATAGTTATTTCGTTGAATCAGCAATATCTCAGCACGCGGCAAGATATGCTGATTTTACATTATAAGGATGTAGGCATTATATGAATCAGCAAGAATTATAATTAGCCATAAATAAAGCTTATTATGACATTTTAGTTTTGCCAAAGACATCGTTTAAAGAGTGGACTGGGTTTTCTTTACAAAATCGACGATATCTCAGAAACTAGACCCGATGCACTCAATCCAATGACATTTTCTGAATCAGCGCCCAAAATTACCCCAAGAACAGGTCTAAAACCGAAGGCAACAAGAAAAAAAATTTTTTCTGTTGGCCAGTGATATCTATCATAAATATCAGAAATATGACTTTAAAACTACAAATCTCCAGAGTTCTATCTTCTCAAATAGGCCTATCAACAAGAACACCTCTCTTCTATTCTCATGTTATCCTTCACGCGACCTCAATCCAGTTTTAAGGTTCCTGATTGGCCCAAATCAAGGCCGGTACGCATCTTATTATATAATATTGCTGAGGTGCCAAGTAGATCCACAGACTTTATTAGTGCAACATTCATTGCAACCTATGTGTGTCATCTACATTAAAATACCACTACGTTAAAGAATTCAAATTGTGATAAATCTTGCGACGAGACCTCTTTAATTGGCCTAGATATCATACACAACGTATAATCGTAAGAGTTGCAAATTATTGTCAACAGGGGGCTTCAGCCGATTGTTTGCAAAAAGACTAGGATTACAACGAAGTCTTTTTTGCGTCTAGAATCGACAGAAGTAAAGTACACTCTTGTAATCTAATTTTGATGGCAATATAGTTGCTTAAGAAGCGCGGCTACGTTTCGGGTATGATCTAGCTAATCCTCTTCGTCTACTATGCAACACTTAGTCTTAAGAAGAATTAAGTAAGTCAGAAAGTAATCAAGAAAGTAAGTAAGCTAGTAAGTTTGACCCCCAGCAAAATGTATGCTCTGATACTTGTTTACACGACTTCCTAAGTACTCCTCTGAAGTTTCTGTTCCGTTGTCTTCACTGGTTGTGCCTCGCTTACCAAAAACGACACGAGGTAGCATATCCACGGTGGGTGGTAATATGCCAGCTGGCTTCACTTATACATGGAACAAGCAATAGAGCTAAAACTTAATGGGGAAAGCGAAGTGGAAAAAGCATGTCCATACATTGGTAATCTAAGGGCCAAGCTGGTTAGAAGAACTTTAAATAAAAGGAAGTTCCAAAATCTGGAGCCAGCAACTGAAAAAGTTCGTTTGCCGAAAACCTCTGCGCGTTATAGGTTCTCCGTATAGGTTTGCACCTTATTGCACCCAATGCAATACGATAGACCAATGTGTAGCTATAATCTGTGTGTATTTATCTGTATCTAGGTATGTATGCGTGCGTTCTTGAGTCTGGGTTCGTCTGGGTGTTTGTTGGCCCTTAGGCCTATGTTGTCTTTGTGTGTATGCGTTCGTTAGATGTTTGGGTTTATCTGTTTGTTTGTGTTTGAGTGAATGTGTGCTTAGGTGTATCTATGTATTTGTGGGTGTATTCGTTCGCATGTGCACAAATGAGATTGTGTGTGTTGTTTATTTACCACATATGTTACTTTGTCTATGAATTTTTAAGGCTTGGCGTCTGGTCCCTCTGTCAAACGCCGACCCTACCTTCGCCCCAGTATTCTGACGAAGTGGGAGGGAGGCCGCGGGTTTAAAATGACCACAAATTCTATAAAGCTTGTCAAACGAGGCTCACGCAAATACTGTAGGTAGGTATATTACTACTTAACGACAGTGTGCCACAACAAAGATGGTTTAATATGATTCAAGTTTCATTTTAATGGACTGTGACGCAAAGATCTAGAGGCCTTCTATAGTCGTCTGAAAATGTAAAGATATTCCGTATTTGCTACTGTTTACATGCTCCTATTCTGCCACCACTGACTACATTAGAGGACTATACAGCAACTACTATGGGCTTTTGACCGTCACCAGCTGCGCCGTTTCGCTTCGCTGAGCAGCGAGTTTCGCTTGAATGAAGAACAGAAACAGGGCATCACTCGCATGCGTCCCCAGGCGTGGCCTTGACATCGGTGTTTACAGAGCCAGGGTCAGAACAACACCAACGGCCGACATTTGAGAACATTCTACTGTATGTAGACACTACCGAAGAAGTAGGAACATCCAACATCTCCGCACACTTCTTATCCGATCAAATATAGTGACTTCTTTAGCGCCGTTTTCATCACATGAATCAATGGTCGCTTTAGTGAAAGCGCAGTAAAAAAATCGCAATCCGTTTCAGAAGCTCGGTCGATATCATACAGGCCTGATGACATTCTCAGATTGCAGGCATATCTCAACTGTGATTTTTTTACCTCTACGGGTAGTCATGAATCGCAAGCAACCCATCTATCTTCCAACTTACTAATTCCTCCTCTTCGGTCTGCATACCTTAAGTTTCTTTCAACAGAAACTGCCCTTATTGTTGTTCATAAGGACATCATACACTCAGTGGACAGTGGTAGAGTGACAGCACTTACCGACCAGTAACGGATGCAGGGCTGAGTTGTCACCCATTTTATGAGTCGTCACCCATTTTATATACTAACCCAGCTCGATATTGTAAACTTCACTGTGCCTGCAAGCATCATGTCAGCAAAACTAAGCGACCGTCTAGATCGACCTAGAGTTAAATGTTGGCCATTTGCTGTTTGTACTTAGGTATGGTATGAATGTTCAACATCCGAATGGTTGATAATGGTATTAATGTGGAGCATAGAAGAAACATGAGTGATATACACTTGTTTGCTTACAGAAGAACTTATTATTAACGAACTTTAACAACACTAAGTCTTGCAAAAAGCGCCTTCGAAAGGCATCTGAGAAGGTGCTATAAAATGTTCAGATACGTTACACCACTTACATACATGTATGCATCAAAACACTTAATGTAACGCCTTTAAGAACCTCACAAAAGTGCTGCACATTTGACTTTCTATAACGGACATAAACACTTGCGTCTTAACGCTGTAATCAAAATCATGCTGTCAAACAGCAAGGCATCGGTGAGTAAATTTACCTGAAGGGACCCATGGAGAGACCCTTCCTGTTCTTCCTCCCCACTAGGAGCACATGTGAAATAATTTATAGCACAGAACTTCCCCAAGGATTTTATTGATACTAGCTTCTTCCGCGTAGAACATCTGAGATTGAGTTGGCAAATCTGAGTTGGCAAAATGTTCACTCTAGGGAAAATCTTCAGTTGCTCCCTGTTAGCTAAGGTCATGATCGCACGCACGCCTTTTTGTTCTTATATTAATTGCCAGATAGCGCCAGCGTTCATCATCGTATACTTACAGCCAGATTACACACCGACATGTCAAAGCTATTATTACAAACCCAATAGATTGGCTTGGTGCGAAACCTAGTGGTTAAAGTATTCTGGGGTATGGGATTCGCTCGAGCTTAGCCACAAGAAGTTACGCCTATGTTTGAAAAATTCTAAGTATCGATTTATGATCACTTCATAATATTTTATGCCTTCGCAGGAATCCGAATATCAAGTCGGCAATTGAATGAATGTTGCTCTATTTGCCGAGGCTCTTATGTCTTGTGACATTGATCGCAAACTCGGGTCAACCGATCCGAGACGAATTTTATTGTCGCTCTTAAATATTTAGCACAACACAATTCCTGTAGTGTCGCCAATCGGGTAAATGATGCGGTCGCAACTGCCCGGGTATTTTTAGTCCAGATGCTTTTTACATAGCCTACACATTTACACAGGTCTACACATAGACCATGAGCACATGCGAATATATATATATATATATATATATGCATAAATATACATTTATATGTATATATGTATATATACATGTATACATATATATGTGTATATATATTTATACATATATATATATGCATATAGATAAATGCATATATATGCATACAGCCGGACCATATATATAGGCGACTACACCTTTATATATATATATTATAGATATATATATATTATATATAGGCGACTACACCTTTATAAGCAAGCATGCTGTAGATGCTATATAGGAAAATTCAAAGAGTCTGCCATATATCGAGGCGACTTCTTACATAAAAAGCTGTCAAATGCAATGTCATTAATCTTGCAGTAACAGGTACGCGCTAGTTCTTGTTTACTCTGCTCCAGGCTTTCGACAAAGACGAACCTAAAATTCGACTGACCGATCGACTGCGGGTGAGCAAGATTCTTACAGCACATTCGACACCAGGAACTTCCGTGCACAGGAAAGTTCGAAAAAAAGAGTTCTGATCGAGGTAAGTAGGCATAAAAACAATGTCTTTAATTAGCTTTATATTATGAGCAGATATGGTAACGGATATCTACTCAACTCTACTCAACTCTATCCTACTCTACGCTACTCTACTCTACTCTAATATACTCTACTTTAATCTAATCTAATCCAATCTACTATAATCTAAGATAAGCTAATCTAATCTAATTTAATCTAATATAATCTGTAGACTAGGCGCTATCGCAGTTATCATAATGCCCAAGGCTTCAGTCGATGGTCGCTTCAAGTCAAAATCTCAGTGAAAATCGTATAATCCGTTTGAGAAGCTGGGTCGAATTCCAATATGTCAGACAAACAGGAAGCCAGACTACGTACGATGGAAGCAAGTACTGTACTGTATTCTGGTATGACCTAATCTAATCTAGTGACTTTTATAGCACCGTTATTATAATTCACAAGACACCAATCACTGGCCGCTTTGCATAGTCAAACTCACAATACGTTGAAGAAATCCGGTAGATATGAGGAATCAGAAATCATTCTACGGTGAGTGAGAAAATACAAATAGATGACTCTTCAGTTTGAACTTGAATGATAATGATGAACTGGCAAGCAGAATGCAAAGAACTGTACATAGCAAAGCATCTAATTTTGTTCTCCTTATGGGTGATGATACTTAGATAAGTTAGTAATTCTTTCACCCATTGTAGACACTTCTTTAGGCAAGATAAGGTAAGAATGCATATGTTCTTATGTATATTACCACTTAGTTAACACCTCAGCTAACGAATTCGGCCACTGCGGCTAAATAACGCGTTGGCCGAAAATCCGCCGAGAAATTTTTCGGCCAGCCGATCGAACGGAAATTATTTTCGCTGGAAATCAGAGCTCAGTTTTGGTCGTGGTAAATGGCACATCTTTAGTCACAAGTTACATGCATGCATATGTCAAAACACTTAACTTTTAGGACCTCACAAAAGTGCTGCACGTATGACTTTCTAAACGACATACTGTAATTAGAATTTGCTTATCATTTTCCGGTCTTATCAACACGATGAGTGCGATGCTGTTTTTAGTGAAAATTTGGAAAACAATAAGGATTTTAGGTTTTTGCATAATGTAGATCGTATTATGTCGGATAAGTTAGCTTATGTTTGTGCATAGCAAGGAAGACTGGGGAACAGCTAGGCGCGAGGCAGAGAGGACGCCCGTGATTGACAGATGGAGGTAAACAGAGGGACGCTGATCGGATGGCGAAATAGGATAAGTTGAATGATTGACAGACGGAGGGGAACGTTAAGCAAGGGTGCCAAGCGAAGAAGGCATTCGCTGAAGAACGGTCGAAGAGGAGTTAGGTTCTGGAGAGCAGAAGAAAAATATAATACTGCATCTCTTAAACGGACCACGCTAGATTAACAGGCCAATGCGAATCAAAAGACTCTGATGTCGCTGTAAATACGGTGTACATACTTGTAATACACGTATGAAAGAAAGAATCGTCGTTACGTCTCTATACGGTCGGACAGATCCATTCACAAACCCGCTTGCTGCTAAGCCTAAAGACTCCTGACGAGTTAAGCCACTGATCAATAGCACCGCTCGCCACCAAATGCTGAAAGATTTGTGTTTTCCGGGGACCCTTTAGCGGCGCAGGACTCACAAAAAATCCCTTCTTTCATTATAGGCCTACTGTTGAATTCACTGCCCAGTTCTGCGCGATCTCTCAGGCCTTTAATGTTATTGTAGCACCCACCGTATCCCGACTTCCGGTTTCTCTGACTCATCGGATTTCGACCGAGCGTCTCCAAATGATTACAATTTTTACAACGGTTTCATTTGAAGCGACCAGCGATTGTTGCCTTGAGCATTGTGCTGTGATGATAACTATAACGACAAGATGACGTCATAGATTACATTAGGTTCGGCTAGGTTGAATTAGGCTAGAATAGATTAGAGTAGAGTACGTGACGTAGATAATTGACTTGCCTATAGTGCGTTCATTCATGTCTCTGTCCTTGACTTCTCCTTTACATCCTGTACACAGTGACCCGTCGCTATTTTAGAAGGCCACTGCTTAATTGCCCAAGGACAAGACCATTTCGCTGACATACTTGAACTTGCCACTCATCCGACGCACTCGATTACTCATCACGCACCTGCGCCATTGTGATTAAAGTTCTTTAGCCGTAACGCCCCCGCGTAATTTTTATGTCTTTCGATCGACCTTTGTTGAATCTGGCGAAATCGCAGTGAATTAAATAACTTGACAGAAGAATTATGATGGGATTATAACTTCGGCACTTGTGTTTTCTGCGACTTTTGTACTCTACGAAATAAATTACGTTAATCTAAAGACTTCTACAGTGCCATTAACATAATCCACAAAGCATCAGTCAATAGCCACTTTAAGTGTGAACTCAATAAAATATCTTAATTCGTTAGAGAAGCCTGGTCGAAATCCGTTGGGTCAGAGAAACCAGAAGTTAGGCTACGGTGGGTAAACAAGTTGAAACATCTGAGTCTTAAGTTTAGATTTGAATAACATCAAAGAACTGACAGAGCGCACAAAACTAAGCAGTGAATTCCAAAGCTTTGGACCAGACTCTGAGAACCTCCGAGATCCCGACAATGTCCTACAGGGTGAGGCGCAACAAGTAAACAACTTATTCATGTATAACGTAAGTTATCTTCATACACAATACAGAAACATTACAAACTGTTCAAATACGTTACGTTGTATTGTATTTGATAACTTATATAGCTCTCTTACAGAACAAACTACTCAAAGGCGCTTCCAGCATGAGAACCCCGGGGAAATAAGAACGTCTTTGAACTACGAGCTGACTGAGCTCTATCACCAACAGTGACCCTTGCACGAAACGATAGCGGAAATCCATTCCACAGAGATGGGCCAACAACAGCAAAAGTTATTGCATACACAACGTTACATAAATGCCATTCGATCACACCACATAGCAAAGAGCGTCTTCGAAAGGTACTTGGAAATTGCTTTGTTTGGTTACATTATATCACACCTACATTACGCTGAATTATATTACATTACATAATTCACATTGTACTGAATTTCAGCTTAACAAGAGATATAGCTCAAGTACAACATTTCGACTGCTGAAACTGCAACAATGGCGACCGGTTATTCACCAAACGACATCCAATACACATCAGACTCCAACATCCAGCTACAGTCTGTGTCACGTATCCGCAGCTACCAGGCTTCGTATCAGGACTCAGACCCACATGGTTTGTTCCAGAACGGAAACTATGACAACGGGTCCGGTTCATCCTCCACAGCCCATTGTCCTGGTCCATCCTCCACAGCCCATTATCCTGGTCCGTCGTCGTCGGATTTCGTGGTCGTCGTGAGTGAGGAAGAAGCGTCTCCTGGAACTGATCCTCCGAAGGACTATTTGCGGTTCTCATTCTGCGTCATGGTTCTGTGCTGCTTTCCGATCGGACTGACTGCCCTCCAAAGCTCGAGGGAGTGTCAACGGGCGATCTCCTTGCGAAACATGACCATCGCCGATGCAAAGTCGCAGGAAGCCAAGGGAAGGGCCTGCCTTGGAGTCATCACCGGAATAACCACCTGGATCGTCGTGGCTGCTTTCATCGTACTCGGAGTTCTTAGCTGAGGCGAAGCGGCCATGGGGAACGACGCGCGATGCCAAGAGCAACTCATGCGTAACTGTGTATTAATATCTTTAACACGGATTTGTACCTGCATATTGATTCATTTATATTCGTAGGTATAGTTAGGAGATAAGTTGTGTGTAAAGATTAGCATAGCATCAGCTATATGCTTGTCACTGATACAGTTGATATTGCTATTTGTCATCGAATTTGCATTGAAATATTTTGCCCATAAAACTGGTCTAAGACAAAATAGAGTGTGTCTATTGTAAGGCAGGACTTGGACATGTCAAATAGGAATAGGGCAAGATTAACAAACTTTGCATAAGGGTTTAGAACATCCTCTTCATAGTCATTAAGAAAGATCAAAATTAATATTGCTAGACATCCAAGTATTGCAATCCATGTTTTGGCTGCCAAGTGATCGGACACTGGCTCTTAAAATTACATGGTACTGGATGTGAACCAGGCCAACCATATTTGTTCATTATTCAACCTTCAGGCACATAAAAATGTTCCATGCTATAAGAGTATTCGACACTTGCAAATACTATGTGATAGGACGGTATAGCAGGTCCCCGTGTTTATCGGTAGCTGGTCTGAATATACAAGTGCAATATTCAATATCCAATATTCGCTCAATATCCAACCTTCATAAAAGTATTCCATGCTACAAGCGTACCCGACACTTGCAAATACTGTGTATTTGTGCCTTTGTGTAATATGACAATATAACAGGTCCCCGTGTTTATCGGTAGCTGCATGGTCTAAAATTTGAAATTTCCTGTACTCTTCTTTCCGTTATACCAGTTTTCTCTTATGTCATTTGGTTTCAGTGTCAAACTCATGTTTTCAAACTTGCTGTTCCACCATAGCCTGCCTTCTGGTCTATCTGACTACGCGGATTTTTTCAGGATCTGTTAGGTGGATTTAGACTACTGACTGCGGAGGTTTAGAAAGCGACCACCTGATAATGACCCAGTGACAGCCTGTAAAGGATAAGGAAGTACAAAACGCTTAATCACCATTTCGTCTGCATGAATTTTCACAGATGCCTAGTTTTCTTGCAAAAGTGCAGGTTTAACGTTGTTCAGATGTAGGCATGTATGTATCTGGACATTTGTATAGCATCTTTTAAGAGTTCACTATATTAAGGCTTCTAGCAGATCTTAAGGGGAAGCAAAATGTATATTTGAGTCATGTCAAGAGCTGCAGAGCGGAACGATCATCGACATACATGTAGCTGGCAAGAGATAGGGAAGCAGAACACCGTGATTTACTCTGAAGCAACATCTACCCTCGATGCCCGTCCAAAGATAAGACGAACCTTGATGCATTTACAACAGAGTCAGAACCTCTGCACCAAGAGTTTTCGGCTGATGCACAAATCAGATAAAGGCAACTTCACACAAAGGGACGATAGTCCATTGACTTCAGGTTGCTCGGACATTTTTATCCAACAAACCAGGACATCGCATGCCCTATTGAATATCTCAAACAACAGCTGCTGAAGCTATATCGGGGGAGGTATTCGAGGTATTCATTGAAAAAAGCTTACGCACAGAGACAAAAAGTAATATCGGTTAAATGGTAAAAGGCACATGGTGAAGAATAACATGATATCATTCGATAGAAACACTTCAGAAAAGTAACCCCTGAGTTTAAGGATCATTCTGCGAAGCGCAAAACATGGTCCAACAGCAGAACACCTTTATTAGCCTCCACTGTACGCTTCTTCCCATCATACTGATATTCCTACCCACAAAAGAATGGAAGACCTAGTTGGCCTGTTGTAAGATGGTCTCCCATTCAAGTTTAAACCGGGATTTCTAAAGTTGGCTGAACTTTACATATAGCGCATATCTCAAAAGATGTACATCGCCATCTGGCGAGTGAAGCAACATAACTGATCGAGTAAAAAGACAGTGACCTTCTCTCCTCTACTTCACTTGTGTTAAACTTTATAAGTATCACCGATTCTACGTTGAGTATCGTGCGCCCGTCAATGTAGCGGCTTTTAAAATGCATGAAAGGCGCAATATCAACGTTCAGGTTAAGGTTGTGTATGTAATTACGGATTTATTACAGGCCTCTCATCATACTGTTTCTATTTATATAGTGCCGGTATCTAAATTTCTGTATGGGGTCAAGGACTTTTCAAGGTTCCTACCTAACAACAGTCTCACGAAGTAGTCTCACAGTCTCACGCACAATCTCCTTTATAAGCAGATCTCAATCAGTCGGCTACCATGTCCTAATCGCACGTGATCCCGTACCATGTTCTAATCGCACATGTTTCCGTACTATATCCTATACGCACAGACTTCCGTGAACTGAAGGATACTTCGGCTGAAGCACAATCACGACAGCAGCAACTCAGCAACTGGACAACAATTCCTCATATGTTAAATGGCTTCACAGACAGTTCTCTGTTCCATCTGACGCCCTGGGATTTGCACAATTGATCAGACTCTAGGAAGGGTTTGAAGCTAGATGGTAATGCGTCGTCAGGTTCTACATGCGAGTGAGAGCTTGCCAGTGGAAACTTTTCCAGCTGTACCAGGATTTTTCGCTTTGATATAAACTTTTCGGTCTTAAGTGGTTTCGGCTGACGTGGAGCGCCGTCGAGAGGTACCTAGAAGGCGCTATATAAATGTTAGTTTCATTACATTATATGACAACTCCAACACTGCCATACTCGGGGGTGTCCGTCTCAAAGCTAATTAAAGGAGGAGGGCGACGCTAATCATCTTCCTTATGTCACAGCGTCGTTAAACAACAGCTACACATATAATATTACGTTACACTGAACTGCGTTACATTACACTGGCGTTTGTCCTTTTGTTTCGGTCCTTCCCTTAGGGCGTTCCTGAAATCGAACGTCTTTAACAACCTTTATATAAATATTAGCTTGTGCGTTAACTGAGTTAATTTGTGTTAATTTTAATACATTTAAATGACATATAAATAAAATATAGTTGAAATAGGTATCGTGAGTAGCATGATGTGCTGTAGATCCAAAAGTCGGGATTTCAAATTCCTTCCCGATAGGACAAGAAAATATTCCAAGACATCTACTCCTCTTGCTGCATGGAATCTCGATGGCCTAGTGGTTAGCGTTCTAGACTTTCAACTCTGACGTCCGAGATTCCAATTACTATCCGAGTAGAAAGATGTCGCAAGTTAAAATGTCTGTGTGTTATCTAATCTAAGAATCTACAGTTTTCTGCAGTATTGCCCAAGGTGCAGGTCTCGGAATAGCAGCGGCATGTAGCATAGCCAGAGACATGTGCAACAGTCAATGTGTCTGTATGAGTCAGTTTGTAGATTAGTCTAAGCGTAGGCTGAGGAGGGCTTGGCCTGCAGTAGCCAACAGGGTTCATGCCTCAAGGGTAGTGTAAAGTCCAAACCCGTGACATCGTTTTTTGTAGCGCTCAAATAGTTAATTCGTTAGAATAGGCGCTACGATTTCACTGTGACTTCGGGCAATAATATTGCACATTGTTTACTGAATCCTGTGCTTTAACAGCTAGAGCAGGTGAAGCGTGCAATAAAGGCATAGTAGATATAACATTGGAAAGCTTCGTAAGTACGAAAATTGGCATCGACCGACTCGCTTGGTTAACCATGTGTGACCTTTGCTTGGAAGTCTATTACGCGCACCTATACACCGTTTCAAAAATAGAATTCGTAGGCGAAGACAAACAGAAGTAGTTCAGGCGCACCCTTTCAGCAAGCACCCTTTCTCAGCAAGCACCGAAGTAGCCGGTAGGATTGCTTTGCTTTCAACGCTCTTAAGCTTCGAGTTGCTTAATGTATTAGGGTGACCTAAAGACCTAATTTCAGCTGTCGATTATTTCATGTCATCGTTGTGAGCCTCGTTGTACTAATACGGTACCACTATCAATTCAACGGTGGAAAGAAAATTCATAGAGGTTCATCGAAGATACAGTACGATTCTTATTCAGGTTGAATACCATTGCCTACTGTTTCAAACTGGTAATAGGCGCTTCTCTTAAACTTCCTTTCTGTTATGCATGTCTCTCCGCGTAAGAAACCTCTATAATGTGCTCTGAGAGATTTATATAGCGCCTATATGATTGCTCAGATACAATAAACGACAGTCACATTAAGTCAGAATGTCTCAAGATGGTAAAATAGGACTATGCGGATGATTGTTGATTCTTTTAAAATTAACGCCACATGCAGACCTAAGAGACTTGTAGCAGAACAAAAACATTGTGCTCTTTCACTGCCTAATTATTGCGTCCTGTAATGTTACACGTATGTAATAAAATCTACTGCAGTTTATTATAATTTACTGTAGTGAGATAATTCTGTACAAATGTACACAATATAATGCACACGGTTTTCTATTGCGACTTATGGCCTGGACTATCCCTGCTCACATTCAATGAATTAATCGGGTGAGATTTTTCATTACCGCTGCCCCTCCGAATGGGCGCCACCCATTTAACGTCCCGTGTAAGGGCCGTATTTCGCCATATCTGGAAGGAAATTACTCATTGCCATTTTGGAATAAAAAGTCATTTCATCAAAGATTTATTCATAAAAGCTGCGTTGTTATATTATTTATTAAAGCGTGTAAATGTATATTTTCAGGTAGAAAGATTCTTTGGTTCACTGGACCTCATTTTTACAGTAAGATCGACAAAGGAACAATGTCATCAGGTGCGTCAGGTCACGGCTTCGTTCCACCCTCTGAAGAGAAAGATAAACCACCACCATACTCCCAAGAACCAATTTATGAAGGTCGGTCTGTAATACCAGCACTCATCGTAAACAAATAGGTCTGATTTTAGTTCGAATTCTATATCTCGTACGCTGGTACCCAAAGTTCGTGGTATGAGACCTAATTGTGATCCTAGATTGAAAACGGTCACTGGATTCTCTTTTTCACAACACGAGGCTTCATTCAGATCCTTCGATCTCTAGCTCTCGTAGCAGCCCGAGCACTTGTCTGCTCACTCGTATTGGGACAACTGGAGCCTAGACTACTGCTATTCAATACTTCGTTCTTTTTATAATGTCAATTTTAATGCCAAGGTAGCATGTACATGTGCTGCTTTTACCCGTCAGCAAGACAAAACAAGAAAGCAAAACTTGATGTTTTCGTGTTCAAAACACTGAATGGTCTAGTTGTGCTGCACGGTGGTCTATTCGGTGTCATGCTTGATATGCAGTCTAATGATTTCAGGTTTGATCCTCCTGAGTGGATTCTCTGCAATGAGCCGAGACAAGATTTTCGTGCGCACTTGCCTTATTGATCATACAGTATGTGTTGCTAATGGCCAAAGCTGGTAAGTAAGCGTTGCTTACGATGAGCTGGCAACGTATTCAAAACTTTTGGATCCACCCACTGTCGGCTGTTTAGCCCAAAAGTAGGAAATGAGCGCCTCCCCTACGTACCAAAATGGAATATGGCAGAGTTACTCATTTGCCTTCATGCTCTATTACCCAGAGTGCTAGACGATGGAGTGGTTTCTATAATACTCCCGGTTTGCGCTGTGAAGTTTCCAAACCGGAAAGCTCCGGGAATGAAGGGGCCTCCGAGTGCATTATACTCAACAATCGTCCTGGAGATGGTCGGTCAGTGGATGTAAATGTTGTGAGCAGTTCTTTCCGCTCGCTTTCATTCTCCGTCTTCGGCACAACTAACTCTTGGAATTCCGAGTATACGTGTCTACTTGTCAACCCCGCAAGAGATATCGGTGGTCAGGTAATATTTGTCTACGAGGGACTGATAGCACTGACCTACTTGAACCATGTTATAACCATTCCCCTACGGTCCAACTTCTTATATCAGAAATTTTGTATGACTTGGGTTGCACTCAGGAGCACCTTTGCGATGATTTAAAATTGGCGGCATAGAAATATATACGGAGTTCATATGTAGACATACATAAATATGTCCACATACTTATATATACATACAGAGGTGTATCCATCCATTCGTTCATACATACCATGTGTTTGTATTTTTATTTTTAAATGCAACAGGTTCCTACATTGACGAAGATGATGAACTCATAATTTCACGTCGTAACTTGAATCAGGCAGAGAGTGCGGAGTCGATCGAAGGGGGCTTCAGTAACCCTGCCTACCAGAATCCACCACAGTTTCCTCAATATCAACAGCCTCCACAGAATCCACATTATCTTCAACATCAGCATCACCAGCCATCGTCACAACACGACGCCCATAATTATCAAACTGGCTATGGAGGTTATGGTCCCCCGACCAGCTACATCGGGCAGAATTATTCCACACCTACCTGCGGTCCATCAGCTCCGCAAGGAATTTATGGGATTGGGCAAAAGCCAACCTACCCAGCTTCGATCGCCAACGATCCCAGGTCAGCTGTCGTCACTTGCCTTCCACCCGAGGCTGGGCAGACTGCTGTCGTAACACAGCCACAAGTGTTTGATGGTCAACCACCTGTCATCACTGTCCAACCGAGTTTCCAAGATCCTCCGAATGATTACCTTGCTTTTGCGATATTCGTCACCTTTTGTTGCTGTTTTTGGATAGGAATCGTAGCAATCAAAAGGTCTGTTGAGTGTGGCAATGCTATTGCAGCCGGTGATCTCCAGCTGGCTAACGAGAAATCCGTTGGGGCTCGAGGTGCAGCCCGTGCCTCTCTCGTATGTGGGATCTTGGTATACATCATCGTTGCGATCATTATTGGAATTCGCTTTGGCCTTATGACTAGAGTTCTGTGAAAGCCACTATGACAGCATAGAGATTGACGTTATCATGAAGATATAGGAAGCCCGAAATCTTTGAAACCCTAAAAGCCTTCAAGAGAGACCTTGCAAGTCATTAAAAAAGATCGAACTGCTTTGTGAAATCGATCTGCCCCATTCATCCATTTAATCAATCCAATGGATCCAACTAAGCCCCAGCCATACTTTCCAGGTGACATTTCAAAATCAGGTGGAAGCTTTTACGATGCTGTACAAACTGTCGTTTTCGTAATCAGAATTTATTGAACGCTATTAGAAATTCGATGGCTGAATAAACTTGTGAAGTGAAATGTCATAACTGACTTTATTTCAAATTTTTTTCATTCCAAATGTTATGATACTATTGACTCTGGGCGTGTCACGCTACTTGTTCTTCCTGACATTAGGCCTTTAAATATTCCAAAACAACTAGTCCTTTTGCTTCAAGGGAGCTCGATAGCCTAGTGATTACTTTTCTAAGGTGTGAGCTCTGTGGTCCGAGATTCCAATAAGTCTCAGGGTAGAAAGCTGTCGGTAGATTTGTGGTCCACTTGCGCCTAGTAGCAATCTCGATTATAAAATGAGTACAATGACCGTTCACCGTCGGTGGGATGCTTATCGGTGGGATACACTTAATTATCTTGAATACACGTAAAACTTTAAAACAATGTCTTGCTAAGAGTCGACACTTCCATGGTTCTTGAGATGCCTTAACAAACCGCTATACAAATGATCAGCTACATATTCAGAACGTTCGCAGAGTTAATCTGTCGATTATTACAGCATACTCGTATTCGTAATAGTAATCTCAATATTTCTGCCATGCCCAAAAATGTTAAGTCGTGAGCATCAGCTTTTTCGGCGCTACAAATTCACTGTGACTTAAGGCAATAATATTGCACATTGTTGCGGTGGTTTAATATTGGGACGCCGGTGAAGCATGCAATTAAAGCCTGGTTGGTACAATTTGGAAAGATTCAACTTAAAAAGGAAGTAAACTGGCATCGAGCGATCCGTGGCCGTTTACTTCGATGTCTATAATTGTCCATGTACACACCTTTTCAAAAACACAGGTAAAGCGTGACGATACGCCTCCTCTTTTTTGGCGTATGCAAGAAGCATTTGTTCAGGCGCACCCTTTCAGGGCTCTGCAAGCACCGAGGTAGTTGGTAGGATTGCTTTGAACGCTATTTGACTTCGGGTTGCTTAATACAATAGAATGAACAGCCAAACGACCTAATTCCAGCTGTCGATTATTTCTCGGTATCGTTGTGATCCTCGCTGTATTAATACGGTCTGCACTATCGATTCAACGGTGGAAAGAAAATTCATCGAAGTTCATCGAAGATACAATACGATTCTTATTCAGGTTGAATACCTTTGTCTGCTGTTTCAAACTGGTTTTAGGCGCTTCTCTTAAGCTTCCTTTCTGTCATGCAAGTCTCTCCGCCTAAGAAACCTGTATAATATGCTCTGGGAGATTTACAAAGCGCCTATGTAATTGCTCAGATACAGCAAACGACAGTCACGATGTCAGAATGTCTCAAGATGTTAATATAAGACTTTGTGGATGATTCCTGATTCTCTCAGAATTATCGTGGCATGTAACCTCAGTGTCTTGTAGCACAACAAAACATTGTTGGTTTCATTCCGTCGTATTATGTCGATGTAATGTTATGTAATGAAATTTATTGTAATGTATTACAATTTGCTGTAAAAGACAAATATATTTAAATGCACACAATATAATGCACAGGGTTTTCTACTGCCACCGTATGGCCTCGACTATCTTTGCTCACATTCAATGAATTAATCGGGTGAGATTCTTAATCACCGATGCCTTTCTGAATGGGCGCTATGCCATTTAACTTCCCGTGTATCGTCATATCTTGAAGGAATTAACTCAGTAGCCTTTTGGACCAAATCGTCAATATCATCGAAGATGTATGCATGAAAACTAAGTTGTCATGTTATTTGTTAAAGCATGTATGGGTATATTTTCAAGTAGGAAGATTCTTCTGTTCAGTGGACCTGATTTTTGCTGTAGGATCGACCAAGGAACAATGTCATCAGGTGCGTCAGGTAAAGGGTTCGTTCCACCCTCTGATTGGGAAGAGTTTACCTATGAAGAAAAAGACAAATCACCACCATACCACAAGGAACCAATTTATGAAGGTCGGTCTGAAAAACCAGCACATCTCGTATATATCCAAACTGGTCTGCTTTTAGTTCGGTTTCTATGTCTTGTACATCGATACCCAAACTTCGTGGTATTCGACCTAATTGTGACCTTAGACTCAAAGCGTTCATTGACTCATTGGAGTCCCATATTGACAACACGCGGCTCCATTCAGATCCTTCGATCTCTAGCTCTCGGTGCAGCCCTTGAACTTGTCTGCTCACTCAGATTGGGACGACTGGAGACTAGACTACTGCTATTCAATACTTCGCTCTTTTTATAATGTCAATTTTAATGCCAACAAAGCATGTGCTGCCTCTAACCTTCAAAAGACAAAACAACAGATCGTGATGTTTTCGCGGACAAAGCACTGAATGCTCTTGTTGTGCCGCATAGTGGTCTATTCGGTAGCATGCTTGATTTGTAATTCAATGTTTGACGGTTTGAGACTGATGAGCGGATTCCGTGTAACGAACTAGGCAAGATTTTCGTGCACACTTGCCTCGTCAATCAAACAGTAAAAATTGCTACCGGCTTAAGCTGGGAAATAAACGGTAAGGTTTGCAATGCGTTGGCCCCGTATTCAAAACTTTGGGTTTCTCCCAATGCAGCCTAAAGGGCCAGAGAATAGGAAATAAGCGCCTCCCCTGCGTACCAAAATGGAACGTGTGAGCTTTACTTATTAGCCTTCATCCTTATTATGTACCTAAAGTGCTAGACGATGGAGTGTTTTGTATACTACCTCCGGTTTGCGCTGTGAAGTTTCCAAACCAGAAAACTTCGGAAATGAAGGGGCCTCCGAGTGCATTATACTCAACCATCGTCCTGGAGATGGTCGGTCAGTGGATGTAAATGTTGTGAGCAGTTCTTTCCGCTCGCTGTCATTCTCCGTCTTCGGCACAACTAACTCTTGGAATTCCGAGTATACTTGTCTACTCGTCAACACCGGAAGAGATATCGGTGGTCAGGTAATATTTGTCTGCGAGGGACTGGTAGCATTGACCTACTTGAACCATGTTATTATCATTCGCTTACGGTCCAATTTCTTCTATCAGAACTTTTACATGACTTGGGTTGCACTCAGAAGCACCTTTGCGGTGATTTAAAATAGTCGGTATAGAAAGATGTACAGAATTTATAGGCAGACATACATAAATAAGTTCACATACTTATATATACATACAGAGGTGTATGCGTACATTCGTTCATATATACCATGTGTTTGCATTTTTATTTTTAAATGCAACAGGTTCCTACATTGACGAAGATGATGAACTCATAAATTTAGATGATAACTTGAATCAGGCAGAGAGTGTGGAGTTGATCGAAGGGGGCTTCAGTAACTCTGCCTACCAGAATCCACCACAGTTTCCTCAATATCAACAGCCTCCACAGAATCCACATTATCTTCAACGGCCGCATCATCACCCATCGTCACAACACGACGCCCATAATTATCAATCTGGCTATGGAGGCTACGGTTCCCCGACCAACTACATCGGGCAGAATTATTCCACACCTACCTCCGGTCCATCAGCTCCACAAGGATTTCATGGGATTGGGCAACAGCCAACCTACCCAGCTGCAATCGTCATCGATCCCCGGTCAGCTGTCGTCACTTGCCTTCCACCCGAGGCTGGGCAGACTGCTGTCGTAACACAGCCGCAAGTGTTTGATGTTCAACCACCTGTCATCACTGACCAACCGATTCTCCAAGATCCTCCGAATGATTACCTTGCTTTTGCGATATTTGTCACCTTTTGTTGCAATGGTATGCTTGGAATCAGAGCAATCAGAAGATCTCGTGAGTGTCGCCGGGCTATTGCAGCCGGTAATCTCCAGCTGGCCTACGAAAAATCCTTTGAGGCTCGAAGTGCAGCCCAAACCGCTCTCGGAATTGGCATCGTGTTTAACATCATCGTTGGGATCATTATGCTAATTTATTTTGTCGTTCTGGCTAAATAGAGTTCTGTGAAGGCACTATGACAACGTGGAGGTCGATGTTATCGTGAAAATACAGTAAGCCCGAAATCTTTGGTCACACCATTTGAAACCTTAAAGCCTTCAAGAGAGACCTTGCAAAACATTAAAAAATATCGAACTGCTTTGAGAAATCGATTTGCCCCACTCATCCATTTAATCATTTCAAAGGATCCAACGAAGTCCCAACCATTTCTTCCAGATGACATTTCAAACGGAGATGTAAATTGCTCGCTATATACGATGCTGTACAAATTGACTTTTTTGCAATCACAGTTTATCGAACGTTACTAAAAACTGGATGGTTGAATAAACTCACAAAGTGAAATGCTATAACTGATTTCATTTCATGTTTTTTCTTTCTAAAATTTATGATATTATCGACTCTGGGAGGGTCACGCTATTTGCTCTTCCTGACGTTGGGACTTAAAATAGTCTAAAAGATCTAGTAGTCTGGCTGCATGGGAACTCGGTAGCCTAGTGGTTAGTTTTCTAGGCTGTCAACTCTAAGGTACGAGATTCCAATAACTGTCAGGGTAGACAACTGTTGCTAGATTTCGGCTCCAAGTGCGCCTCCTGGCAAGCTCGACTATAAAATGAGTACAATGACCGTACACCGTCGGTGGGATGCTCATCAGCGGGATGCTCATCAGCGGGATGCTCAGACGGCGAGGGAGAGGACTGGCCACCTGCCATCATATACTGAGGCTAAGCAAATGAAGTCGCTTCATTCATATGGCTGCTTCTTGTGGTCAGTTAAAGGTTGCTGCTTTCTTGTTCTTCTAATCCAGTAGCGCCCTCTAGGGAACTCGAGTAAATATAAGCGCATTGCTGTCATTAGATTATGATCATGATCCTGGGAATCAGGAGAAGAGAGGACTGATAGCCCCTCTTCATATGCCGAGGCCAAGTAAACAAGTGGCTGAGCTGCCTGTCCAGGTTTCGCTCTGTCGAACGACTTCCAAGATGGCAACTTTCAGAACATACACTTTTGAGATTCATTTAATTACCTTGAATAAACACCTAAAAAATTAAAAACAATGTCTTGCTAAGAGTCGACACCTATGGCTCTTGAGATGTCTTCACAAACCGCTATATAAATGATGAGCGAAATATTCAGAACGTCCAGCGCGTTAATCTCTCGAATATTAAGCATAATCGTATTCGTAATCGCAATCCCCAGATATTCTCCAAGCCCAAAAAGTTTAGACGTAAGCAACACCTTATTCGTCGGCGCTACGATTTCACTGAGATTTGGGGCAAAAATATTGCTCATTGTTCTGGTTCTTTAATAGCAGGATGCCGGTGATGCATGCAATTTAGAAAGATTCATGCAACAAGGAAGTAAATTGTCATTGAGCGATTCGTGACAGTTACTTAGACGTCTATTACGCTCAATGTAAACACCTTTTCAAAAACACAGGTTAGGTGTAACGATACGCGTTGTCTATTGGCGTGTACAAAAAGCATTTGTTCAGGCGCACCCTTTCAGGGCTCTGCAAGCACCGAGCTTGGTGGTGGGATTGCTTTGAACGCTATGCGACTTCGAGTTGGTTAAAGTATTAGGATGAATTGCCAGAGGACCTAATTTCAGCTGTCGATTATTTCACGGAATCGTTGTGATCTCGTTGTACTAATACGGTCTGCACTATCGATTCAACGGTGGAAAGAAAATCTACAGAGGTTCATCGAAGATACGGCAGGATTCCTATTCAGGTTGAATACCATTGCCTACTGTTTCAAACTGGTTTTTAGGCGCTTCTCTTAAACTTTCTTTCTGTTATGCATATCTCTCCGTCTAAGAAACCTCTCCAATATGCTCTGAGAGATTTACAAAGCGCCTATATAATTGCTCAGATACGTCAAACGACAGTCATGATAATTCAGAATGTCTCAAGTTGGCAATATAAGACTATATAGATGATTCCTGAATCTTAAAATTAATGTGGCATGCAGATCTGAAGTGTCTTGTAGCAGGCCAAAAACATTGAGGCCTTTCACTCTGTAGTATTGTGTCGCTGTAGTGTTTTTTAATGAAATTTACTCTAGTGTTTTACAATTTACTGTAATGAGATAATTCAATATAATTGTACACAGTTTTCTATAGCAACGGTGTGTACCCGACTATCCCTGCTCATTTTCAATGAATTGATCCTTCACCACTACTGCGTTTTTGATTGGGCGCCTCGCCATTTAACGTCCGCTGCAAATTGCCACATCTTGAAGGAAATTACTGAGTGGCATTTTTGACGAAATCGTCAATATTAATGAAAGACTTATGCATAAAAGCTGCATTGTCATATTATTTATTAAAGCATGTAAAGGTATATTTTCAGTTTGGAAGATTCTTTGGTTCACTGGACATGATTTTTTGCAGTAGGATCGACCAAGGAACAATGTCATCAAGTGCCTCAGGTCACGACTTCACTCCACCCCCTGATTACGATGAAGACTACACCTACGATAGCGCAGACCAACCACCATCATACTCCCAGGAACCAAGTTATGAAGGTCGGTCTGAAATACCAGCACTCCTCGTATACAAATAGGTCTGCTTTAAGTTCTGATGTCTCGTACACAGGGGCCTAAAGTTTGTCGTGTGCGACCTAACTGTGACCCTACACTCAAAACGGTCACTGGAGTCTCGTTTTGACATCACGAGGCTTCATTCAGATTCTCTGACCTCTAGCTCTCGGTGCAACCCGTGCACTTGTCTGCTCACTCCTATTGGGACGACTGGACCCCAGACTACTGCTGTTCGATACTTCGTTCTTTACCGTGTCAGCTTAACTGACAACACTGTGTGTGCGTGTGTGCGTGTGTGCGTGTGTTTGTGTGTGTGTGCTGCCTCTCCCCGCCAACACGACGTTCAACCACAGAGACCCATCAACCATTTTTCGTGTACAAAGCACTGAATGGTCTAGTTGTGCTGCGTGGTGGTCTATTCGGTAGTGTGCTTGGTTTGTAATCCAATGATTGTGGGTTTGAGCCTGATGAGCGGATTCCTTGCAACGAACTGGGCAAGATTTTCGTGTAGATTTGACTCGTTAATCAAACAGTTAAATTTGCCACAGGGTTATGCTGGGAAGTAAACGGTAAGGTTTGCGATGCGTTGGTCCCGTATTCAAAACTTCGGGATTCGCCCACTGCTGGCTCAAAGGCCCTAGAGTAGGAAATGAGCGCCTCCCCTAAGTACCAAAATGGAACGTGGGAGCTTTACTTATTAGCCTTCATGCTCTATTGCCTAGTATGCTAGACGATGGAGTGTTTTGTATAATACCCCCGGTCTACGCTATGAAGTTTCCAAACCAGAAAACTCCGGGAATGAAGGGGCCTCCGAGTGCATTATACTCAACCATCGTCCTGGAGATGATCGGTCAGTGGATGTAAATGATGTGAGCAGTTCTTTCCGCTCGCTGTCATTCTCCGTCTTCGGCACAACTAGAACTTGGAATTCCGAGTATTCGTGTCTACTCGTCAACACCGGAAGAGATATCGGTGGTCAGCTTATATTTGTCTGCGAGGGACTGCCAGCGATGACCTACTTGAACTATTCTACAACCATTCGGCTCAGGTCAAACTTGTGTTTTCGGAACTTGAGCAGTACTTGGGGTACCCTCAGGAGCACCTTTTCGATGATTTAGAAAATAAGCGGTATAGAAATATATAGAGTTTACTTTACATTCAGACATGGATACATGTATGCACTTATATACATATATTCACATACATAGATATATATACATACATACATACATACATACATACATACACGTGTACACTTACATACATATACACACCTAGATATACATACATATGTACACTTACTTGCATATGCACACACAAGCCTGTATGCATACATTCGTTCATACATATGTGGTTCTATTTATTTTTAAATGCAACTTTTTCTGCTTTTAAGAAGATCTCGCATATTCACGTCGTAACTTGAATCAGGCAGAGAGTGTGGAGTCGATCGAAGGGGGTTTCAGTAACCCTGCCTACCAGAATCCACCACCGTATCCTCATTATCAACAGCCTCCACAGAATCCACCTTATCTTCAACAGCCGCATCATCACCCATCGTCACAACACGACGCCCATAATTATCAACCTGGCTATGGGGGCTATGGACCCCCGACCAACTACATCGGGCAGAATTATTCCACACTTCCCTGCGGTCCATCAGCTCCACAAGAAATTCATTGGATTGGGCATCAGCCAACCTACCCAGCTTCGATCGCCAACGACCCCCGCTCAGCTGTCGTCACTTGCCTTCCACCCGAGGCTGGACAGGCTGCTGTCGTCACACAGCCACAAGTGTTTGATGGTCAACCACATGTCTTCACTGTCCAACCGAGTTTCCAAGATCCTCCGAATGATTACTTTGGTTTCGCCATATTCGTCACCTTTTGTTGCTGCTGGATGTTTGGAATCGTAGCAATCAAAAGGTCTGTTGAGTGTCGCCGAGCTATTGCAGCCGGTGATCTCCAGCTGGCCAACGAAAAATCCGTTGGGGCTCGAAAAGCAGCCCATGCCTCTCTCGGATTTGGCATTTTGGCATACGTGATCGCTGGAGCCACTGGACTGCGTTTTGCTTTCATGTCTAGGTAAATAGAGCGTTCTGCAGAAGCCATTTTGACGATGTAGGAAATTGATAATCGATGACATCGTGAAACCAAAAGGAAGTCCCGCTATCTTGGGTTATCCCGTTTGAAACCCTAAAAGCCTTCAAGAGAGACCTTGTAACACCTTAACAAGGATTGAACTGGTTAGAGAAATCGATTGGCCCTAATCATCCATTCAATCATTCCAAAGAATCCAAAGTAGCCCCAACTAAACCTTCCAGTTGACATTTCAAAATCAGATGGAAGTTGCTCGCTATATGTGATACTGTCCAAATCGTCGTTATCACAATCCCAGTTTTAGTGAAAGCTACTAAAAGTTAGATGCTTGCATAAACTTACGAAGTGAAAAGCTATAAATAACTTTATTTAATAATTTTTCTATTCTAAATTTTATGATATTATTGACTCTAGGGCGCGTCACGCTCTTCCTGACACTAGCTTGGTTATAATGCAACCCAAAATCTAGAGTCATCCAAATCAGCATACTCAGAGACTGAACTGCTCCGCTGATCGACTAGTTCCATAAGATTTAAGACTATTATGCCATCATCTTAAGGGGTTAAAGAAATTCCAATTGTTAACATAGTGAGTAAGTACTGTAGGTTAGTTATCTAGAATCTGATATAGCGCCTTTTATGTATGTCACAAATGCTCTGCCTACTCAAACCTAAATGATGGTAAATGTCATTAAGAACAGAACGTATGTCGGAAAGCGAAACAGTGCACAGGTAACTATAAGAGTCGGCAAAGGCAGGATCGCGCGAATACGTGGAGCCAAGCCAAGGGATTCCTATCCAGAGCTGACAGCTGATGATGATGTTCAGTTTATGTATTAGTATAAATTTTATTTACTCTCTGCTTTAGCCGATGCGACCACATTTACCTCAGAACTGCGAAGTCACTTTACCAGAACTTCAGAAAGATACGTTTCGGTTGAACCAGAACCAGGCAGTTAGCCATTGTAATAACGAGACTTACTGCAGGGAATGTTTTGCCTGACCGTCTAACAAAATTACCTTCCAAGTACCAGTTTAATATAATATTCATATAAAGAGTTAGAGTTGGCCATACAGAGTTACTAATGTTTTCTAGGAGAAAAATATTTCACAAAACACTGCACTTGCTCAGTAAATGGAAACCTATGCAACGTGTAACTGCTAAAAATGCTGCGTGAAGTGTTGCATAGGTAATTAGTTGGCCCTGTAAGCGGGATTTGTTGTCATTTGACTTCATCTTTGGGTGCTTATTTATATTTTGTTTTGTATAACTGTAATATCGATTGTTATTAGCGACGATGACGATGACGATGACGATACTTGTTCATACTAACAAACAGAATGACAATTGCAATAATAACGATAAAAATAAGTCGTTGACGCCGTTTTAACAGAGGGGTATCTCTTGCCTTCGTTAATCAGCTGCTCAAACGTTCTGCTCTGTATAGACTTGCCATAATCATATTTTTTATCCTGGCACGAACGAATGTTTCTAGGAATATTGTTTCTCGTAACAGAAATTGTCATCGAGACTTGCTCTACCGCTAGACGATGTCCCGGTTATAGTCATTTATTGCCAGGTAAAAATATGTTTCAGCATGTCATGAATACTAAATATTCATAATGTACGTGGCCAATGTACATGACTTTAAAGGCGCAACAATAATCATGACGTTCGTTACTTTGAAGGCGCAACAATAGCCATGACGTCATTCGTTTCCTTGGAGATCATCTGTCTTCCTGAATCGCTTTGAGCCTATGAGAGTGCTCAAACCGCTAACAAACTTGATCGAAAACTCATAAATACTTCGCGAAATACATGCGAAAATACATTGATCTTTCGTGCTTTATAAAACACGCAAGCTAGTTTTTAAAAATGTTCCCCGTATTTAAACACAGCTGTTGAGCGGATAGAAGCTTAAGCGATACCCGACAGAAGTCGTGTCTGTGTAGTTCAGGCATCGTGTTTACACCGACCATTCTGAGTTGCAGCCAAATTTTTTTTAAATGCATGTAGGGAAAGCTCTCCGCAATGACACTAGGAACAAAAGTGTGTGCCTTTCTTATATCTCTTCAAGCGTTCAAATTTTTATACATTAGATAATGGCAGTGGTCCAGTCGGATGTGCCGAGCAGTCAGAGGCTAGCTCTGCAAGTTGCCAGCTTGTGAATTAATCGTTCATGGGTTGGTCGTTCTGCGATGACCTAAAGAGTATATTTGATTTATGCGGACCTACAGAAACATACTTCTCCGTGATGCAAGCGTCAGAAGTCTGGGAACGTAATTCAGCCCTGTCTGTCTGTCGTCTTTAAATTTAAGTTTAAAGTAACATTACAAAATAGTTACATTAGTGCAAA
>OZ029916.1:41180395-41192895 GCA_964023275.1 Norana najaformis | reverse complement strand
AGTTTTAAACGTTGACCGGCCCTTGGACAATTTGGTGTTGGCGTCGGCCTCGAAGCAACCTTTGAGGTGTTTGTCAATATGCATCGGGTCAAAGGTCGCAGAGGTCAACTGAACATTGTTTATGGGTAGGCGGGTGTCAGCGATGGTCTTCCTGGAAGTCAAAATACGACAAGAGGAAAGAGAAGCATTATCCGCGGAAGAAGTTATCTGAGCAGCGGAGAAGAAAAAGAATTTGCCTGTAGTGAACCAGAAACTACCGAGGAAGAAGATAAGACGGAAGCCAACACTCGGAAATTCACGGGAAAGACGACTTACGCGGAAAAGAAGACGATAACAAAGGAGATTTTCTCAAGCACCCAGATGTCAACGAGAAGAGCATGACAATCAGTATGCGAGGCTGAACGGAACTGCATAAGAAAAAACGATGTGAGGAAAATATCAAGAACAGTACGGATATAAATGCAAGTTCCGAAACTGTTGAAAGAATCCAAATAATGAACCCAATGCAATGGATGATAATGAAATTATAACGGATAATAATATCCTCTAATGTGGCTCTGACAAATCCGCCACGATATCAGAATAACTGGATCAGCATCATCCCAAACTATTAGCAGGTTTGTCACCAACTCTGTAAGTCGGAGATCAAATACATCCTACAACTGAATTGGCAAACGGAAAGTATCCTCTTGTTGATACAGTGGCGCAAAGACTGCAGAGAAGAGATATCCCGTACAGTCTATACAGCGGAGATAACTGAGAACTTCTGAACATCTTTAAGACCAAGCCCCACTAATTAAATAGCCTAGTTAATCGAAAAAGCAGGAGGACAAGCTGAAAAGTGTATCGCGCAGCCACCGTAAAAAATAAAAATAATAATTAGGCTTAAAATAATTAACGTCCAAGAAGTCTAAAGACATAGGCTAATGAAGCTAAAGGAATTGTTTGATTCACCAGTCGCCGTTTGTATTGTCTAGACATTGTCCAATTAATACAACCGTACCATTTAGTGGCCCTATTCGGCAGGGTAATTATCTTGATAAAGGAGCTAGCAAAACAGGAAAATCTGATTGAAATTGCGCTAGAAATTGGGTCGCATGTCATGAAACGATTAGGCAATCCGTACACAAGTACCGCTACATTACTTGCACATGACTAAGAAACTGATCTACCATACTATGTACAACTTGATGGTCAGAAGTACAAAATTTTTCACTATATCCCGAAGCCCTTACGGTGTGACTACTGTTAACGTTTTGGCCACTCAAAGATCAATTGTAAGGCGTTGAAACGTTGACAGTAGTCACATCGTAAGGGTTTCGGGATATAGGAAAAAAAATTAAAAAAATTTGTTATCTGCAGCAGATGTAGAGGAGGTCAAAACTGTGACGACTGCCCTAATAAGGATGTAAAAGTAAATTGTCACAAGACCACAGTGAGGTAAATATTGTTAAAACATATACTGTATTTGTTAATTATTTTGGTTGTCAATAAATCTCTCTCTCTCTCTCTCTCTCTATCTCTCTCTCTCTCTCTCTCTCTCTCTCTCTCTCTCTC
Source organism: Norana najaformis (assembly GCA_964023275.1). Lineage (NCBI taxonomy): Eukaryota > Metazoa > Annelida > Clitellata > Crassiclitellata > Hormogastridae > Norana > Norana najaformis. The sequence continues at coordinate 41,191,338 of OZ029916.1, read as the reverse complement.
TCTCTCTCTCTCTCTCTCTGTCTCTCTCTCAAACATATACTGTATATTAAAACCCTGGAAGTCCTGAGGATTAGGTCCCAGGAAAAACTGACGTATGCGGAAGCATTAATGCGGGTAAATGAATCTGACAAATCCACAGCACAATCTAACCCAGCACTGAGAATGCCCACGTTCTCACGCCGCCAGCAAACTTTAGCGACTGTGGGCCCTTCCGAGACTTAACTAAGAAGCCACTTAAAAGAATTTCCGAATATCGATAAAACAAATATATGGTCGTAAGTACTGAGGAACCTCCTAAAGATAACGATGGGCAAATACGATGTACACACTGCAAAGCTGTTGACCTTTGCCCAGTGCCCAAAGATAGGATTAAAAAATCATCTGCAAGGTAGAGTCGGAATTTTTATTTAGTGGGAAAACCAGTTTTAGGTGGAGGAACAGTGTAAAGTAAAGGTTTAAGTAACTGTGAATTGGTCTTTTTCATCATGGTACTGGTAATCTAACAGTGGAATGCTATCGTAATCGTAATCGTAATCTCGAGATTTCTACAGCGCTCAACGAAAGCTAAGTTGCGGGAACCAGCTTATTCACAGGCGCTCAGTCAAAACAAAATCGATAGGCAAAAGGGTCAAGATCCAGGAGTCAGGCACTCAGACAGTCGGACGGCTACGGTGGATGATGTTTGAAATTGAAGCGAGAAGAGAGATAAGAGGAAGAGGAAGAATCAGGATAAGATTTCTGGAAAAGAAGAATGCTACTGGGTTAAAGGTCACTTGAATCAGTAAAAAAACTGTTCAGCTAGAGGTCCTGTTTCTCCGGATATAATTTGCGTCGAAGAGACATTTTTGACGGTGCAGCATGACTCACCAAAGTTAAACGTCTGTACTATAATTCGCAAAGATTACACTAATCTTATCTAATCTAAAGACTTATATAACACCGTTATCATAATGCCCAAGGCATTAGTCGATGGTCGCCTAAAGTCAAAATCGCAGTCAAAAATTATAAACCGTTCCTTTGGAGAAGCCGGGTCGATTCCAATAGGTCAGAGAAATCAGAAGCCAGACTACTAATAGGCAAATGATGGGGAGGCCTGGCTACATTTATAAAAAAATAGAGCTAAACTATAAGTGGTTTATTATAAAAGAAAATTCTAATATCGAACTGCCAGGGTTTGAAATTAAATCCATGACCGGAAATGTTCAATTTTTATTTTATATATATATATATATACCCTTCAATAATATTAAGCTTGACAAAATCCTTGGACAGCCTTTTTCCACAAAAAAATTGGATATAAAATCTAATTTCTAACAGAACTGTTCAAGTGAAAGTCGGGTCGGTGTTTTTGGAGAAATTTGCTCAGTAAAATGGAACTTCCCAGGGTCCTATATTATCAACGACCATTGCTGCCATACGATGTCATTAAGTTTCTGGTGTCCATAATAAATGACATAAGCTCCGGATTAGATGGCGTTGATATGGCATTATTTGCCGATGATGGTCCAATTTATATAGAATATAGGCCCTACAAATGTTCAGGTCCGGGAGGGAAACAATTAGTGGTCCCTTGACGTAATTCAGATCTGGTGCTCAAAAATAGATCTAAATATCAATTAATAAAATTATAATAGTTCTTGGATAGTTGCTAACGTACAGTCTAGATTCCTGATATTATTATATATAGGTTGGTTGTTTTCTATTCTTTAATTTTTGTGGCGTATGTGTGGTTTGATTTGTTGTTTGTTCTTTTGCTGCCAGTAACATATTACCTGGCTTATTAGTGTAAATAATACTGCTTCTCTAAATAGTATATAATTTGTTTAGTTAATGTTGTGAATGCTAGGTTAGTTGAAAGTTCAGTTACTACAATTTCCTAATCATTGTGTGTCAATATGGGTCAGCGGTAGCATACTGTAAACCTAAAGCTGAAGTGGAGTCGCGTTACTAGCTGCGATGTTGGGGTGTCAAACTGGTGGGAAAGTTGGGCGGAGTTAGGTTGCACAACGCTGTTTCGGTGATTGACTGAAGAAATTAGGCGTACGTTGATTCTTATGTCTGCAAATATCCTACACCGTGTATCTGCTGTAAACAGGTGCAAAGTTCTCGGCTCTACAGTCACTCGCATTGATCATCAATTAAATATACTATTACTTTCCTCACTGTGATGTCTTACACGTAAATAATCACTAAAATATAAATCACTATTATACATCCGCAGAGGTACGCTGTTGTTATTTTGAAAGTCCTCACGTTTTCTGATAAACGACGTGTATCGTTATAACTGTTGCAGTTAAGTTGAAAGTTTAATGGTTTGTTTTTCAATTTTGACTTTATTTATTGTTGTTTAGCCGAACCGTTTAAACACAGAACTGTTCTCGCCAAGAACATTTGTATAGACGTCAACGACCATTGCTGCCATACGATGTCATTAAGTTTCTGGTTTTACTACAGCCAACTAAGTGTTATTCGTGTTGAGAACGTCTCACACAAAGCATCCATAACGTGTAATGACTGGTTGGAGGCAATTTTGAGTTGTTGACGAATGTGATGAAGGAGGTGAGGGAGGGTGTCGCGCCTGGAAAGGTACAGTCTGGAGGCCGTTCGCTGTTACATGGCTGACAGAAGAACGGTCGGTGCCACGTTTGAAGGTGCCACGTTTGAAGTCGCGATATCAAGCAGCCTGTTTTAAATGGGTAGGCCGATTCTGAGCCGTCGTCTGAATGTTACTTGGGAAATTGGTAGACATACACGTAATGGCTCAGACGACATGTTGCTCCATTCGAAAATCGTAATCGTAATTCCGAGATTTCTACAGCGCCCAACGAAAGCCACGTCGCGGGGACCAGCTTATTTACAGGCGCTCAGTCAAAATAAAATCTATACGCAAAAGGGTTCGGTTCCAGGTCAAGATCAAAAAGTCAGACGTGGAGACAGCGTGGCAGCTATGGGGGATGGTGCTTGGGGTTGGAGAGGAGGGAGAGATAAGAGGAAGAAGGGGTTTCAGGGTAGGATCTGTGAAAGAGGAATGTTTTCAGCTTTGAGTGAAAGGCCGAAGCAGAAATTGCAAGCGGTGGAGCGTCGATGAGTTTGTATGATGGGTGAGAAAACTGTCGCAGTTTTGGGGGGAGTTTATTCCAGAGTGGATGGAGCGATTACCAAATTTTAAGGATGAGGTGACGGGAGGGCGGACAAGTGTTAGGGCAGAAGAGGAGCGGGTTGAGCCAGGAGTGGCTCTTTTTCACTTATCTTGCTCTGGTCATTATTCGCTTCGCAGTCTTCACTGCGTTTTCAACTCTTCCGTTGGAGTGAGGCATGAAGATCTAAATACTAGTACCTCTGTATAGTATAGAACTCCATGATATGGCAACGCTTAGAGTCTGTAATATGCCGAAAATCGTGTTGATCGTAGAATCGTTTGAACTCGTTGGAACAGAAACGGTTACTGTCTAACATCAATTCAAAGAAAAGGCCGTGTATAGCAAAGTGTTGTCGTAGGAAATAGGCGATATTCGCCATCTTATTTAATGGTAAGCGATCCATTAAAAAAGTTCAGACAAGTAATCGACTGTAGTCAAAATTTCTCTATCGACAAACATGAAATTGTCGACTCGGCATCGGGAGTTCTTCCTTGATGGACTGCTTTAAGAGACGTCGATTTCACACACATCTCCGATACTTCTTTGATGTTCTGCGCTGGTTTCCCAACCGATCAAGGCGGAAGCACGCGTCGATGCGAAGGATAGAGTTTTGCCATTGAAATTCACGTCGAACTGTACTTCCGAGCGAGGATGTCTGAATGTATACCTGTCGGCATTTCGACGATTTTTTAGGTCTTTCCGGTCGAACATGAGAGGTATGGCTTGTGGCGGAAGGAGGATAGTCTTGGCATAAATGTTATCTGCCAAAATATTGACAGAGGACTCACAATCTAATAATAATCTCATCTTATCTCACCTTCTGTCCGTTCACGAGAATGTTGGAGTAGAATCGGCCGTTCTCGGTATCTTTTTCTGTCTCTGTCTGTGTGTCTGTGTGTCTCTGTCAATGGCCAATAAAGATTCTTCTGTTTCTTCCGCTTCTTGCAGTTCTTGGGCAAAGGTCGTCCCCCTCGCCGTGATCGACAAACAACGCTGCATAGTAATCTATCTTTAAACAATTTCAACAGGTTTCACTGAAAGCAGGACACGCGCGCTTTGCTGACTTACGCAATCAGTAGCAATAGTGGCAACGCTGGTCTGAGAGTTTCTTAGATACATGAATGAAAGATGGAGGAATGTATCGATGGATGAATGAAAGAATGAACTAACGAACACATGATCCAAAACGACGGGTAAAAGAATGAAAAATGGAAGGTAGGAATGATACGCCTTACATGTATGTTCGGAAGTGACGACTGTGTTACTAGAGGCGATGTTTGACAGTTGGAATAGAAGAGATCAGAGGCAGATACAGAAGGAAAGACAGGGTGACAGACAGAGAGAAAGTGACAGAGACAGAGAGAAGGGACAGACCTCCAGCATTGAAAAGCTTGCATCACGTGACCACACACGTGGCTTCTGTTAACTGAGGAGGCGACATGAATGTGATTACGTTGGGTTCGGCCTGGGACCAAAATACTGGGGGGACTGACGAAACGTCGCCCGTCCACTCTATTCTTACTTCCTTCGACACTTAACCTCGATCGGGCCTTTCACCACAGATAACCTTTATGTCGAGGCACCCCACGTAACAACGTGGGCGATTTAAACATAGGCTACCATGTGCATAGAGAGAAACTGGTTTATATATTGACAGACGAACGGACAGACAGATACGAAGATAAAGAAACAGGCAGGCGGAAGAATAAATGGATGGATAGAGACAAACACAGACAGACACGGATAGACAGGCAGACGGACAGACGGACAGACAGGCAGAGTAATAGAAAGAGAGAGAGAGACACGGACGGACGGATACATGCTCATAAAGACGCGTGTATCTTACGCTGCGTGTTTGTGATTGGCTCGAACTGGAATTTGCGTTAAAACGACCTCTAGAGATAAGAATGGATGCCGTAGAAATGCCACACCAGCAGCAGCAGCAGCAGCTACGAAACAGTAGCTGCTGCTACGCATCAGCAGCAGCAGCAGCGACGCAGTTGTAGGAAGTGAAATCGATTAAGTGGTCAAAAGTGGTTTAGTCTGTCTTTTATGAGTTGGCTCACATTGCATACAAGTTATCTCGATGATCGCTCATCTGGACAGACAGACAGACAGACAGACACTTTAAGAAGTCTTAAATACGCTATATAAATTTCTTATGCATTACATATATCTATTCATACACACAGAGTCTCGACATAGACAGACGAACAGACAGTCAAATAGAAAGACATGCGGACAGAGTAATAAAGAGAGACAGATAGACAAACCCGCACATAGAAAGACAGGCATGTGGATGGGTGGAATGAGACACGGAGGGGAAGAGAGACAGAGCAGAGACAGAAACAGGGAGAGAGGGTGTGATGGAGGGAGAGAGAAAGTGGGATGGAGGAAGGAGAGAGAGACATAAAGAGAGAGAGTGTGTGAGAGAGAGAGAGAGAGAGAGAGAGAGAGAGAGAGAGAGAGAGAGAGAGAGAGAGAGGAGAGAGGGAGAGGAGTTTACACAACCTACTGGCCCACTTCATAGACTTCGCTCAGGTTTTTTGTTTTTTTTATAGTTATCACTGTCTTTGTCTGCGTGTTTGTCTGTGTGCCTCTGCGTTTATGTAAGTTTCTGTCGTGCATGTGTGGCTCAAAATAATCATGTAGGTCGATTTATTATTCAAAGTGGCTACATACCATACCTATCTTTATACCTCTCTGTCTTCCGGAGAGGTATAGGTAGTATCAGGCTATGGTTTAGGCCTTCTCTGTCTCTTCGTTTGTATCTCTTTCCGCCTTTGTATATGTTTCTGTATTTTACTACGTCTGTCAACAAGTCGAAATAACGCGCAGTGTCGTGTTCACGCGGGCTATTCTGTATCTCTGCCTCTGTATCTATTTCTGTCTTTGTCTCTGTCTGTGTGTGTCTGTGTGTGTCGGTGTCTGTGACTGCGTGTCGGTGTGTGTGTGTGTCTGTGTGTGTGTGTCTGTCTGTCTGCCTGTCTGTCGGTGTGTATGTGTGTCTGTCTGTCTGTCTGTCTGTCTGTCTGTCTGTCTGTCTGTCTGTCTGTCTGTACGATTGGGTCAGGTGAACATACACGAGACGTACTGTGGCATTCTGTGGGTCATTCGAGATATCTGCCGGTCTTTGCATAGATTAGATGTCAGGGCCTTCAAAGCAACCTAACCCTTCCTCGACCTGCGTTAACTCATGGGCCAATTCCTCGCCTCAGATTTCTCCCATTTACACGGAAAAAACTTCGACCGAACGCTACTCAAGTTCACCTTCTACATTAACTTCTGAAATAATTTCTGTGGCGCCAGTGTAACAAATCATGCCTTATCGTTCAGCTGAAGCTGAAATGAACGAGAGCGATTATCGCTGCTTGGATTTCTCCTGGGAACAGACTTGCTGTGAAAGTTTTGGAGGGTTTGGCCTCTCGAGAGGGCAGTTAAGGTTCGCCTTCACTTGAAAGTTCTATTTATGTAATAAATAATTTATGTAGCTCCTCTTTAAGATATCTGGTCGCATGCACCAGACCAGGCAGACCAAACGAAAGGGTCTTATCGTCTGCACTCAAAGAATAATGGACATTTAACACCTGCGCAGCAAGGCACGACTTACAACAGATGCCATGCATGTAATGTAGTGTAACTAGTGATTTATATTGCGCCGCTACAACAAAAGACTCCTAGAGGCGCTGCAAGATGCACTAGAGTTTCGGTGCAGAGTTATAATTAGGTGCATGTATGCATAATTTGGTATATACAATATGCATAATACACGTACATATAAACATATATACATATATACATACACACATACATACATACATACATAAATAAATACATACCTATATACATATGTACGTACATACATACATTCATACATACATATATGCATGCATATATATATTCACATATATACATACACAATTACATACATACACACATACATACATACATGCATACATACATACAAACATACCTACATACATACGTACGTACATACATACATTCATACATACATATATGCATGCATACATACATACATGAATACATACATACATACATACATACATACATACATACATAAATACATACCTGCATACATACGTACGTACATACATACATGCATACATGCATACATGCATACATACATACACTCATTCAACTTTGAGTACCACACTTAAAATACCAGATCGAAGGGTAATTATCACAGAAGTGCCCGCACAAACACTCGCCTATTTTCTATTAAATGAGTTGGTTCTTCTCTGTGGAACAATTTATATCATGACATTCGTATTCTGCCCAATATTAAATTATTTAAACATTATATATGCGCGTATTTGAATGAATACAATAAGTGGATTTATGCGAATTTATTTTGTTAGTTAGGTTTTTTGGTTCTTATCACAAAGGTTCTGTTTGCTCAAGTCCAGTTGGACTATAGGCCTATTCTGGGTCTTCCCGTTGTATCCCACGTGATTTTTTATGTAATATATTTTATACTTTTGTTTTTTTTGTGGAGCAATAAATGAAATGCAATGAAATACACACATACATACATAGATTCATACATTCATACATACATACATGCATACATACACACATACACGCATGCATACACACATTCATACATACATACATTCATACATGCATGCATACATGCATACATACACACATACATATATGCATACATGCATACATACACACACATAAATTCATACATTCATACATACATGCATACATACATGCATACATACATGCATACACACATACATACATAGATTCATACATTCATACATATATACATATATACATTCATGCATGTATGCATATATACATACATACGCCTTAAGACTACTTTAGGGAAATCGGGCCCCTCATTAATTCGCTACATACTTTGGCTTACAATACGCAGGTGCGTGTCCGAGTGGATTCGTGCGCCATCTGTCGTCTTGCTACCTGTTTGAGAACATCACGGCCAATTGGATCGATGCCGAGAAGAGATGCCAGGCGCTGACTCATGACGCTCACCTGGTCTCCATTGACAACGACGACGAGGAGGAATTTCTCATTAAGTATAGATCTTATAATAACGGTAAGCAGTCATGCGTGACGCCAGCATCTGAAGTCACTTTGGTCACTTTTTCAGTCACTGGAACATTATTTCCTTAGGGATGAACTTGTTGTTCGTAAGGAAATAAATCTAGCATCTCTATACTACCTAGTGAGGAGCGCCATCGAGAGAAACTTAAAAGACGTTGTCAGAATGTGCATTTACATTACACTAATTTACATTGAATTACACTGAATTGCATTTGCGGCTGCAGCCTCTGTCGATGCAACTGGTGCGATCCATTCAACAAGTATCTGGTTTTTTTATATAGCGCCTTTCAGGAATCTGTCAAGATAGTATGGCAGCGGAAAGAAGACCTTGCTAAAGCCTGAACATCAGTTCGTCCTTTCCTTTGACAGCCTCGTTTATTAGACCTGCCATAAAACATGAAATAATAGTAATTCCGTTAACGTTGTCCGTGTGGGAACCTGTCCACCCTGTATAGGTTGACCAGTCGATCACATGCAACCAGTGCTTTGTTTCTAGATAAAAAGGTTCCGGAACTGAACAATTATGGAATTGTTTCCTAAAATTCCATTATTTTTATCAGTCAATAAACAGTGAAAACAGTGTAAAGTTGTAAAAGCTGAAATTGAATTAAAATAAGTTACATTATATTACATAATTAAAATAACTTAGTAACACAATTCTTTTATTAAAAACTAAATTGTTTCTTATTAGCCGAAAAAAGGTGCCGGAACGCCGTTCCGGAGCGTTCCGTCTGAAGAAGCACTGCATGCATCCAAACACCGTCCAAAAGCAGAAACCGTCGGCATCATCGATGAACAATACCGAAAAGCAGATGCGGTTAGAGTAGGAGTCCGAACATACAAGAGTTATTGAGCAAATTCCGCGTAAGGCAAACTAATTTGTCGAAATGATAGGCAAAACATGGCTGCGGCATGCACGGTAAAATACGTATTGCATCGCACTGTTTTGTATATCACTGCATTAAGTTGTATTATACCGTAGTCTGTTGATTTCTCGTTTAGTCCGTTGGAGCAGTCGATACGCTTGGATAGGAGCCAACGACATGGCGATCGAGGGCAGGTGGTCTTGGGTGGCGAATGGAGCAGAGATCGGATACAGCAACTGGAGAAGGGGTGAACCGAGCAACTACAGGGGCGAACAACACTGCGCCTATCTTCAGACGACGGACGGAGGGAGAACAGACGTCCAGCGGAACAGCGCTGCTAGTGGCGGAGGGGGTGAGGGCGGCAGGTGGGACGACTGGCATTGTCAGTCGGCCAGAATTAATTTCATCTGCGAAATCGTTGTCAGATGACCATGGTCAACGCTTCAATGGGACCAACATAGTTGTCGGATGAACGCGCCAACTGACCAGTCATCTAGGAGGTTTAAAATGACCAGGAGAGGACCAGATAAAGTTTGGACGTTTTCAAAATGACCATTAACTGACCAGTCCATTTCTAGGACGTTTTCAAATTGCCTAGAACTGACCACTCCATTTTCTGGAAGTTTTCAAATGACCATTGACTGATCACTTCGTTTCTGGGACGTTTTCATAATACCAAGGACTGACCAATCCATTTTCAGGACGTTTTAAATGACTAAGAACTGATTGGTCAGATATTTCCAGAAAGTGGCTGCTTTGAAGTGGAAAAAAGTTGGGTGAACTCAGGGAATTTGGGGAAAGGAGGAAGTGACGATTTACAGGGAAGAGCATAAACAGATAAGATAAGAACGACGTACAAGAATCAACTTTAGTGACTGCATAGATTATGCCAATTAGTTTATTCAACATACGATTAACGCTGACGAAGAGCTTCGTAGATTGCATTACTTTACGTCTACTAGAAGGCTTTGGTTAACCCATTCTTCATAAAATATTAGTCAATCATTATAGGGTATTATGAGCTTTTAAGGCTATCAACTAAAATTATATATGGCTTGTTTAAGCCACCGGAGCTAGTGTCGACTATTAGGGCCTAAAAGCACTTAGAGGACAGCTTTATTCTTAGTTAGAACTCAAAACATTTCGACGCATGGGATCCTATAGATGTCGTATGATGGACAGTTTGCATGCAAATGCTACTTACGAGTGTTTTATAAGGACTGAAGATCAGCTATAGCTCTTCGAATATTATATAATTTTATTACTATTTATGTATGTAATAACAATTAGATAGTACAACATCTACATTAGGACCATTACACCTTTTGTCTCTGATTTAGTGTTTTGAAAGGCGCTATATAAATGTCCGGATATGAATATATGCACAGGTCCTCAGTCTATAGACGAACATAAACTGCCTGAGTAGAGACACGATTTACAATACTTAATTAGCATAGTACACAAATAGCAAAATATGCAATTAATCATCATAATATATTACTAATTAGCATATTATTCAATTAATGGGCACACTATACAATGAATTAGCATAATATTGGTTAATTTACTGATTAAGCCGTTTACTGAATCACAACAACAGTAAATTACAGGCAATTTAATTCGTTAACAAACGAAACATATGCTACAGTTGAATTGTCATCAGGGCAAACGAAGGGGTCGTTAGACTCGCTTAATTCAATGTTTTTCATGCATCACTGATTCTATTACTGGCGCCCTGTTTAATTTACAAGCTCAGGAGTTAATTATTATATATTAATTATACAGGAAAACAAAAATATACAGGAAAACAAAAACAAAAGCAAATCAGTTACATCATACG